>PYUH01000278.1:328047-379654 GCA_016808085.1 Suaeda aralocaspica
TTTCTTGAAATAAAGATCGAAGCTCAAAAGGTTTCTTGAAGTTCTTGAAAATGGAAGTCCATCAAAAATCAAAGGAAAATATAGCGAGTTATATGGCGGGATTGATTGAAAATAGGATGTAAAGTACATCAATAAAAATCAGATTAGATTGATTGAAAACACATTGTTTCCGTCTTTATTGTTTCACGAAAGAAAACAAAAATTGTGAGGATTTCTTGTGAGGAATTGCGAGTGAGTGGTGCTATTAGCTTTATCTCACGTGGGGATAGTTTTTAGGATTTGAGGGTGCTTTGCTTTAATCAAATTTAAAAATATTCGCCTTAGGACTTCAATTGTGGTGCGTCGCTTATCAAAATTTTGGTTCTAAGTTTATCTTGTGTGAGTGCGTTTGTTTATGGAAATTGGTAGGTACTAAGCTCTTATTTAGCACCTCTCATCACCCACAAACTGACGGCCAAACAGAAGTTACAAATAGAACAATTGGATCATTATTGAGAGGGTTGGTAAGCAAGACTGGTAAAGATTGGGATGTGAAGTTGTGTCATGCAGAGTTTGCATACAATAGAACTCCAACTTATGCTACTCAACACTCGCCAGTTGAAGTAGTATATTGGGTGAATCCACACATTCCTATAGACCTAATTGATATCCCAACAAATGAGTATATACATGAGGATGCAAAGAAGCAAGCTGAGAATATGATGAAGTTACATGCGCAAATCAAAGCAAGGATTGAGAAGGTCNACAAAGCAAGGATTGAGATGGTCAATGAGATGTACAAGAGGAATGCTAATAAACGACGCAAGCCTAGGTCCTTCAATCCAGGTTATTTGGTTTGGGTGCACCTCAGAAAAGAAAGGTTCCCTGGCAAACGCAAGCATAAGCTCATGCCTAGGGCAGAAGGTCCTTTCAAGGTTTTAGAGAAGTATGGTGACAATGCTTACAAGCTAGACATTGGAGATGAATATGGCGTAGCTAGCACCTTCAACATTGGGGATTTGAGTCCTTACTTAGATGATAAGCAAATTCAAGAATTGAGGACAATTCCTTTTGAAGAAAGGGAGGATGATCAGGAAGCAGATTCAAGCATTGAAGACAAAGAGCTAATATTGAGCACGTCTTCAACCTCCTGGAGAACCTCGGAAATTTCTTTAGGAATCTCTCCCACTTGAGACTCCTCCTTGACGAGCGTTGCCAAAAATGTAGCTTCACCCTTCTTCACGCCCTTGCAAAGTTGGAGAGCTGATAAAGTCTTGGCTTCCACGTCTTCCCATGAAACGGGGACAGACCTTGTTCCATTGTTTCCCTTAATGGTTAAGGTGTCATCTGTCTCCAAAGTCAACGGCCTCACTGAGTGCATGAACTCCATGCCCAACACTAGTGAGAAGTCATCCATATTGGCAACCGTGAGATTCACAGTACCCATCCATTCACCTAAACGAAGAGGTACACCCCGTGCAACCCCTAGGATAGACACCGGCGAAGCATTGACGGTCTTCACCCTGCCTGGCTCCTTGGCGCACTGTAATCCCAATCTTGTTGCCTCACCCTTGGCAACAAAAGAGCTGATAAAGTCTTGGCTTCCACGTCTTCCCATGAAACAGGGACAGACCTTGTTCCATTGTTTCCCTTAATGGTTAAGGTGTCATCTGTCTCCAAAGTCAACGGCCTCACTGAGTGCATGAACTCCATGCCCAACACTAGTGAGAAGTCATCCATATTGGCAACCGTGAGATTCACAGTACCCATCCATTCACCTAAACGAAGAGGTACACCCCGTGCAACCCCTAGGATAGACACCGGCGAAGCATTGACGGTCTTCACCCTGCCTGGCTCCTTGGTGTACTGTAATCCCAATCTTGTTGCCTCACCCTTGGCAACAAAGTTGTGAGTGGCGCCCATGTCTATGAGTGCCTTGGAAGCATGCCCATTCACATATGCCTCAACAAACATAAGTGAAGATGTTTCTGAACGGGGCAGCGTACTCACCCTGGCCACGTTGTTGCACTCCTTTGCTTCAACCGCCGCCTTGACGCTGCTCAACAACCGCAAATTCCCCATTTGCGTCTCGTTCCCCAACGATTCTCCGTTCGACCCCCTAATAGCACTAAGCTTCCCATTGGCTGGGCAATCCCTGGCCTAGTGCGGCCCTCCGCATAAGAAACAACCACGGTTCCTCGGCTTGTCTGAGGAAGATGTTGGACCCTTTCCTTTATCCTTCCTCTCAAACTTGCCTTCCCCTTGGTGAACGTGGTTTCGCTCGGTGGATTTAGCTCCCCCACCTTTTCCTTTACTACCATTACTTCTGGTATCCTTCTTGGGATCCCTAAACTCCGTCAGGGACTCCGCAATAGCAATGGCATCGGCAATAGTTTGAGGGTTCCTCCTCCTCACCTCTTGCTGTGCCCAATGTTGCAACCCTCCAGTGAAATATATGAGTTGGGTCTTCTCTGTCATGTCTTCGACCTCAAGAAAAAGAGATGTAAATGTCTTGATATATTCTTTAATGTGGCTAGTGTGCTTCAACTCACGTAGCTTCGTCATAGACCCCCGCCGTTTTCTTGATTATATTCTCTCCTGGGTGAATTGCTTCTTGAATCTCTTTCCTAAACTCATCCCAAGTGTCGATGGAATAAGTTCCCTTCTTGATATCCAACTCTCGCCTTCTCCACCATAGGATACCATCCTCCCCGAGGTACATAGTGGCGGTATTGATCTTGGAGGTTTCATCCTCCACGTGCGTGGCTTCAAAATACCTCTTCAAACTCCAAAGGAAATTGTCGATTTCTCGAGCATCCCTTTTCCCTAAGTACTTGGAAGGTTTGGGAATGTCCATCTTTGGCCCGGCCTGGATAGTAACACCCCCATTTACTGCAGCCTTCTTGCACAATAACAGCTCATCCTTGAGGAGTTCATTCACTTTCCTCAAGGCTGAGAGCTCTTCCCAGACCTTAGCCATCTCGCTCTCCATCTTCTCCCTAACATGGCTCACGAGCGTGTTGGCTTCGATGGAACGCTCAATAGCAATTTCTTCAACCCTTGTGTCAACAACGTCCATTTGCTCTTTGAGCGCCCCAATATCCATCTCGGCCTTTCTTAGACCATCGGATAGTTCTGCGGCTCCCCTCTCGACCCTTGCGGATCGCTCCTCTGCTTTGGTCGAGTTTTCCACCGCCTTTACTACCCGTTTCTCTAGCTTCTCAAATGCCGCCTGAGTAACCTCTTGGCGCATTGCCTTCAGTTGCTTGTACTGAAGTGCTACTCTTGTCCTTGGCCATCGAACCTTAATTCAACTTCGTTCACTTGCTAACACACTTGGACAATACCCCAACGACCGTAGCCGCTCTGATACCACTTGACACGTGCTGACTAATTCCCCTTTGTCTTTTGCCACGCTGCCCACTAACTTCCACCCTTGGATGCTAGTCAAGGCTAACCCTTCCTTAGTATATAGCTAAGTAATGCAACGAAAGCTTGAATAAAAGAATAAAAAAAGCACAAGTTTATGAGTATGAGTTTTATTTCTTTGAGAGAAACTGAATACAATACTTATATTACTCTTTCTATTTCTCTCAGTCTCTGTGGGTTGGTTCCTTTACAACTGAATAAGTCAGGTATTTATATACATCTTCCTCCCCTACTAAAATTAGGATATTCTAGCCTTTCCTACTACATGTAGGACTACTTACTTCCCTACTGTACATAGAACATCCTACATTCCTAGTGACTTTAGGATATCCAATATTCCTAGTGTATTTAGGACAAGTGAGAATTCCCCAGAATACCCTCCAATGTTCCGGCCCCTTCCGGAATATGCTAAATTACTCTAGTCCCTCCGATGAGGTTCCAAAGCCTTCCAAACTCTTCTAAGCGTAGTAGACAACCTCTTCACCATGTATGAACCTCGTTTCATCAACATAGCACGGCCATCCCAAAAGTAGTGCTCATCTTCAGATCCAGTATCATGGTACAACATTACTACTTCCTGCAGACTGTCTACTATAGGGAGATGAGTGGTGCCTGCACGACACTTGGGCGGCTCCCCATGGGATCCTTATGCCCTCATTCCTAGGCCAAAGGTGGGTCACTGGTCCACTCGTGACAACAGCCTAGATGTGATGGACCATTCAAGATTTTGAAAAAAGTTGGTGATAATTGTTATCAACTTGAGCTACCAGGAGAATATGGAATTCATGCTACTTTCAATATGGTTGATTTATCTCCATACATTCCTGATGAACAACTTCGAAGTTTGAGATCAAACTCTTTTGGAGAAGGGGATGATGATGTAAGTGCAAGCACCAGTGACATTAACAAGATTGATGATGTAAGTACAAGCACCAGTGACATTAACAAGATTGATGATGTAAGTGCAAGCACCAGTGATTTTGACAAGATTGACAGTTGTCACGAGTGGACCAGTGACCCACCTTTGATCTAGGAATGAGGGCATAAGGATCCCATGGGGAGCCGCCCAAGTGTTGTGCAAGCAACACTCAACTCCCTATAGTAGACAGACTGCAGGCGGTAGCAATGCTGTACCATGATACTGGATCTGAAGATGAGCACTACTTTTGGGATGGCCGTGCTATGTTGGTGAAACGAGGTTCGTACATGGTGAAGAGGTTGTCTACTACGCTTGGAAGAGTATGGAAGGCTCTAGAACCTCATTGTAAGGTCTAGAGTAGTTTAGCATATTCCGGAAGGATCCGGAACATTGGAGGGTATTCTGGGGAATTCTCACTTATCCTAGATACACTAGGAATAGTGGATATCCTAAAGTTACTAGGAATGTAGGATGTTCTATGTACAGTAGGGAAGTGAGTAGTCCTAGGTGTAATAGGAAAGGCTAGAATATCCTAATTAGAGTAGGGGAGGAAGATGTATATAAATACCTGAGTTGTTCAGTTGTAAATCAACCAACCCACAGAGACTGAGAGAGATAGAAAGAGTAATATAAGTATTGTATTCAGTTTTCTCTCAAAGTAATAAAACTCATACTCATAAACTTGTGCTTTTCTTATTCTTTCGTTCAAGCTTTCGTTGCATTACTTAGCTATATACTAAGGAAGGATTAGCCTTGACTAGCATCCAAGGGGGAAGTTAGTGGGCAGCGTGGCAAAAGACTAAGGGGAATTAGTCCGCACGTGACACAGTGGTGCAATCAACTTCGAAGGTTTTGGATGTCAATGGCAAGGATGCAACCATAGGTGAATTAGTTGCATACGGAAATATAAGCCATATGGGTGCATCAAGGGTATGGATTTGTGTGTGCATGGTCACGTATTCCTAATGTAGCATGCAAATCAAGAAAAAGAATGGTGGATTTTGTGGAACGAGATGGTTTTTGCCAATGGATTTTTTCCCACTACATTTGTTAGGGTTTTTCTCACTTTAGGCATTGAGTCTTTATTTCTTGTGGAGTCTTGATCATCATAATTGTGATAAAATACATAGAGGATAGATTCTTGAATGTTTCTTGATTAAAAGATTGGATCTTGAAGCATTTCTTGAAAGTTTCTTGAAGAATCTTGAAATTGCGCAAAAAATGACGAAGGTTTCTTAGGCGTGTTTTTGACGATTTTTTCAAGATCTTGGGCACCAAGTATTGGCGTGATTTTTGGCTTAAATTATGGTGATTATCTTGTTAATTAATTATTTAGTAAAGTTGTTAGGATATTTTCTTGATTAGATAGTTTGTTAGAGTTTGTTAGGCAAGATAAGAGCAAGATGCAGTGATAAGGTGGCATACATATCTCGTTCTGTGTGTGTGTACATGGGGGATGAATTTCCTATGTAATGTGCGTGTGTTTTAGTTGTTTTTAGTTAGGATTTTGTTGATGATTATTCCTATAAATAGTCTCAACATTAGGTTGTAAATTTAATTATGTTTGAATTGAATAAAAGTTTGTTTTTTTTTCTTGAAACAAATTTCGAAATTTTAAAGAGTTGGTGGGTTTTCATTTATAGTCTTGTGAAGATTAATTAGTGGCTTTAAGGGTGCTTAGTGTCACGTGCTGACTAATTCCCCTTACTCTTTTGCCACGCTGCCCACTAACTTCCCCCTTGGATGCTAGTCAAGGCTAACCCTTCCTTAGTATATAGCTAAGTAATGCAACGAAAGCTCTCTCAGTCTCGGTGGGTTGGATCGTGCTGACACTTTGACTCCCTCAAAGCTAATCAACCCTGTGCAACACTTGATCAACAGTCCGTCGTGAACAAGTCTGACTTCCCCTTGACACGCTCCTTCGTGCCTGCGTAGCTCACTCCTTGAGCTGATTACCTCAATAAGCAAGACGCGTCCCTTGTGTCTAGCTCCCAAGTATTCGTCCCAGACGATNAACCCAACTCATCTACTTCACCGGAGGGCTGCAACATTGGGCACAGCAAGAGGTGAGGAGGAGGAACCCTCAAACTATTGCCGATGCCATTGCCATNATTGTAGTATTCGTCCCAGACGAATGTGTTAGTGCGTTGGACAGATCTCGTTAGCCCTTAGCACTCACCCCAAGTAATGCACCCCTCGTGCCCAAGTTATCCCCACACACTCACCCTCTCTAAGTTTATGTGGAAGATGGTTGCTGGAAGGAACACACAATAAAACACACAAGTGGTAGAGGGAATTAAACTTTATTAATGCTCACTAATAAATGCTACACTTGTTTACAAAGGTGAATACTGTNAAATACTGTGATCTCCAAGTTCCTCCCCCTTCTCTTCTCCTGAACGACTCAGGTATTTATACACATCACCTGTCCTACTATAACTAGAATATTCTCACATATCTACTACATTTAGAACATCCTACTTCCCTACTGTATCTAGGAAATCCTACTTTCCTACTGTACATAGAACATCCTACATTCCTAGTAACTTTAGGATATCCAATATTCCTAGTGTATTTAGCACAAGTGAGAATTCCCCAGAATACCCTCCAATGTTCCGGACCCTTCCGGAATGTGCTGAACTACTCTAGACCTTACAATGAGGTTCTAGAGCCTTCCATACTCTTCCAAGCGTAGTAGACAACCTCTTCACCATGTATGAACCTCGTTTCACCAACATAGCACGGCCATCCCAAAAGTAGTGCTCATCTTCAGATCCAGTATCATGGTACATCATTACTACCTCCTGCAGACTGTCTACTATAAGGGTGAGGGTGCTGCTTGACAGCCCATGAGCAGCTCCCCCTAGGGATCCTTATGCCTATGCATAAGGACTATGAGTGGGATAAATAGTCGGTCCGTGACATTAGGCTTTAATCAAAGACTAATTGATCAACCTAAATTTAAGAATTTTTGTTGATTAGCTTTGAGAAGATCGAAAATTTAGTCTATCCTTGTGGGTTTTCCAAATCATAAAAAAAAATTCACATCACTGAACCCCAAAAAACAATAAATAATAGCCTTTGTTTTAGGTCCCCGGAGGGGCCGTCCTGGGCCCCGTCACTTTTTTTCCCTATTTTTTTACCACGTTCTGTGGATCTCCACAACACCCCCCACGATAGTTTTCAGCCCCTAAACACCTCTTAGGATCCCTCATATAGCCTCTTCCAGAAAGGGGGACCTTATATGCGATCGTCTAAGCCCATCTTATCATCCGTCATATGAGCTTTTCAACCAGAATCATTTAGTATGGGTTCCTATTTTTACCTCATGGGTAACCACATCGATTTCTTGGATTTTTTTTCGGCACCCCTGAACCCCAAAAAACAGTGAATAATAGCATTAGATTCAGGCCCCCATAGCGGCTGTCCCTGGACCCATCACTTTTTCGCCCTGTTTTTTTTACCACGTTGTCACGGATCGCCTATTTTCCCTCCCACAGTCCTTATACAAGGGCAAAAGGAGCCCCAAGGGGAGCTGCTTGTGGGCTGCCAGGCAGCACCCTCCTCCCATTATAGTAGGCAGTTCTAAGGAAAAGTTGGTGCTGCAAGGTGATACTGGGTATGCACATGAGCAGTACTTTTTGGGCGACAATGCTATACTTCTCCGAATGGGCTCAAATTTGGCATAGAGGCTGTCTACTATGTTGGAAGAGTATGGAAGGCTCTAGAACCTCGTTGAAAGGTCTAGAGTTGTCCGGGGTGTTCCGGAAGGTTCCGGAACAATATAGAGCATGGTGCTAGAATATTCTAGAGTGAGTAACTCTAGAGTGTTCTAGTATAGCCTAGTGTTGTCATGAGGATTCTAGAGGGATGTCTCTAGAGTTCTCTAGGGTGTGTGGAGTGTTCTGGGTTAGACATATCTAGGATACTCATGGGTATTCATGTACATAGTAGAATGATCTAGGTAATTCTTGTGTGTACATAGGAGTATGTATTTCTAGAAGGGTCTAGGTAGTAAGTGTCTAGAACCCTCCATTTGAGGAGGTTAGGAGCTTTCTAGATTTAGAGGAGTTGTAAGATGGTTGCCTATAAATAGGCACCTAGAGGCATTTGTACATAACAACTTGGAGAGCACAATATTCACATTGTAAAGCAAGTGTAGCATTTCTTAGTGAGCTTAATACAAGACTAATTCCCTCTACCACTTGTGTGTTTCATTGTGTTACTTCAAACAACCATCTTCCACATAACTTACAGAGGGTGAGTGTGTGGTGATAACTTGAGCACAAGGGGTGTGCTAGTTGGGGATTTGAGTGTCAAGGGCTAACGGGATTTGTCCAACGCCCTAATTCATTCGTCTGGGACGAATACTTGGGAGCTAGACACAAGGGACGTGTCTTGCTAAGTGGGATCATTGGCTCGCGGAGTGACCTACGTGGGCACCAAGAGTGTGTCAAAAGGGAAGCCTGACTTTTCTCGCGACGGACTGTGAGCAAGTGGCGCACGGGGTTGACTAGCTTTGCGAGAGCCAAACAGTCAGCACGTGACAACGTGCTATGCATGTCAACGTCATGCCCCACGATCGTTTTCGGCACCTAAACACATATTAGGATCCCTCTTATGGCCTCTTCTAGAGAGGGGAAAAACAACCATATCTACAATCGTCTAAGGCCTTCTTATCATCCCTCATAACACCTTTTCACCCAGAATCCTTTGCTTTGGGTTCCTATTTTTACCTTACAAGCACCACGACCGATTACCGGGATTTTTTTTTCGAGACCCCTGAACACCAAAAAACAGTGAATAATAGCCTTTATTTCAGGCCTCCGGAGGGTCCGTTCCGGGCTCCGTCGCTTTTTCACCTCGATTTTTGTACCATGTGCTATGGAACTCCACAACACCCCCCACGATCGTTTTCGACCCCTAAACACCTCTTAGGATCTCTCTTACGGCCACTTCCAGAGAGGGGAAAAACAACCTTATATGCAATCGTCTAAGGCAATCTTATCATCCCTCATATGACCTTTTCACCCCCAATCCTTTGGTCTGGGTTCCTATTTTTTCCTTACGAGCACCCCGGTCGATTTCCTGGATTTTTTTTTTCGGGACCCCTGAACACCAAAAAACATTGAATAATAGCCTTTGTTTCAAGCCCCCGTAGCGGCCGTCCCAGGCCCCGTCACTTTTTCGCCCTGTTTTTTTACCACGTGCTGTGGACCTCAACGTCACCCCCCATGATCGATTTCGGCCCCTTAACATGATGTGGATTTTAGGTGGTACTCGCAAATAATACTCAAAACTCACGAGGATATTCAATCATAAGTTATCAAATCCAAATAACTTGATCGAATGCCAATTAATTAAACCAATCCAGAGAATAATTAAGTAGGGTTCTAACAATGTAATTCAATCCAAAATCACAATGTTAGTAACAATATTCAAGCACACAAAGTGATGCAAACTAGGATATGATTTTTTTTTCAATGAATCAAAACATAATTAATTACATCCTATTGTTGAGATTATTTATAGGTATAATCAACAACAAAATCCTAACTAAAATCTACATAAAAAACACGCACAACCGAGGGAAATAAATCCTACCTGCACAATAAACTAAAGCTAAGATTGACACATCATCATGCAACTTGCACTTTGACCTTATCTTTCCTAACAAACTCTAACTAACTAACTAATCAAGATATTATCCTAACAACTTGACTTAATAATTAATAGGAAAAATTCATAAATATAATCCCAACTATCGGCGTTCACCTAATAATAGACCGAACTTTGATTAATCCAAAAATGGACCCAACTTTCATGCTCATTTTTCAATTTTGGACCCTCCTAAATGTTAACCTGTAAATCAAGTAAAACATGTCAATTATTCGGTCTTTTCTTCACATTTGGAGGTTTCGGGTGAAAGAGATGGTTGTGGTGGTGGTTCAGGTGGTCTTGCTTAAGCAAAAACCGGATAATTAGCAAGATTTACTTGATTTTACAAATTAAAATTTAAGAGGGTCCAAAATTTGAAAATGGGCATGAAAGTTGGGTCCATTTTTGGATAAATCAAAGTTCGGTCTTTTATTAGGTGAACGTCCATAGTTGGGATTATATTTATGAATTTTTCGTAATTGATAAACAAGATAATTATCAAAATGAAGCCTAAAAATCACGGACACATAAGGAACCTAAGATCCCCAAAAAATCGTTCAAGACTCGCCATTTCCTTTTGCGCCATTTTCAAGATTTTCTTTAAAATTTCAAGAAATGCTTCAAGATTCATTCTTTTAATCAAGAAAAATTCTAGAAACTCTTCTTCATGCTGGATTCCATCAATCATGACTCATAAACTAACCAAGATAATCACAAAACACGATATGGGAAAACCCTACCAAGTGGAGTGGGAAAAAAACCCATAGGCTCAACAAACATACTTAGCCCTACCTTACTCTCCTTGTATCCAAAGGTTATTATTCCTCTATGGGAACGTCCCATGAAAGTCTTGTAACCCATGTTTGTCTTCTATCCACATTCAAACCCATAGGATTAAGCATTAGGTTTATAGATTGGTCCACCTTGCTTGAATCCTCTTTCAAATTTACATCATTCTCCCCCTCTTGAAAAGAATTTGACCTCAAATTCACATTATTGTAGTATGGTGATAAGTCGCTAATATTGAATGTTGCGCTGATATCTCCATACTCACTAGGTAGGTCAATCTTATAAGCATTTACACGATAAGCTTCAAGCACTTCAAAAGGACCTTCGGCTCTTGGCATAAGCTTATTCTTGCGCCTCTGAGGGAAACGTTCTTTCCTCAAGTGTATCCATACCATATCCCCTTGCTTGAATACATGTTGTCTCCTCCCTTTGTTACATCGTGTCTTGTAAACCTCATTCATCTTTGAAATTCGTTTATTCACAGCTTCACAAGTCTTTTGGAACACTTCTAACCTTTTCTTAGCATATGTGTGTATCTCATCCCTTGCTAAAGGAATCAAATCAATTGACATGTATGGATTAATGCCATAGACAACTTCGAATGGTGAGTAGCCTGTGGTTGAAGATACAGCACGATTATAGGCAAACTCAGCATGACATAGCCGAATATCCCAATCTTTCTGAGTCTTTCTCACTAACCTACGCAACAATGTAGCCAGAGTTCTGTTTGTAACCTTCGCCTGACCATCTGTTTGTAGATGATGAGAAGTACTAAAGAGTAGTTTTGTACCAACCATCTTCCATAGGCATTTCCAGAAGTGACTTAAGAACTTCAAATCCGTGTCACTTGCTACACTCCTCGGTATTCCATGTAATCTCACAATCTCCCAGAAATACAAGTCAGCAACATGTTGTGCATTAGCAGTTTTGTTCATAGCAACAAAGTGTGCCATCTTTGAAAATCGGTCCACCACTACCATTATAGAGTCTCTGGCTCGTTGAGTTCTAGGTAGACCAATGACAAAATCCATGCTTACATTGTCCCATGGTGCATCAGCAACAGGTAATGGTGTGTATAAGCCTTTATGATACGTAGACTTGGATCTCTGGCAAGTTGCGCATCTAGCAACCACGGATTGCATATCTCCCATCATCTTTGGCCAATATAAGTACTCATTAAGCATATCAAATGATTTATGAACGCCAAAGTGACCAACCATAGCTCCACTGTGTGCTTCCCTTACTAGTAATTCACGAACTCCACATTGAGGAATACATAGTTTGTTGTGACGAAACAGGAAACCATCCTGAACCATGTAATTCCGTGAGGTGACTTGCATCTCTTTTGCAAAATCTGGATCCGTGACATAGAGTTCTTTGATATGTTCAAACCCTAGCACACGTGTATCAACCATTGGAAGCAAATATGACCGTCTAGACAAAGCATCCGCCACAACGTTCGTTTTGCACTCTTTGTATTTAGATGAAAACGTGAAGGATTGAAGAAATTCAACCCACTTAGCATGCCTGTAATTCAACTTCTGTTGTCCATTGATGAACTTCAAAGCTTCATGATCGGAATGTAGTATAAACGGTTTTGGTCTAAGATAATGTGACCAATGATCCAGTGCTCGCACGATTGCATGGAATTCTCCATCATAATTTGAATAATTCAACTTAGCTCCGCCCAATTTCACACTGAAGTAAGAAACTGGATGCTTCTCTTGGACAAGCACTGCTCTAATACCTATGCCACTGGCATCACACTCTATATCGAAAAGTTTGCCAAGAAGCTATAATAGGTGCACGACAGAGCACTTGCTTGATGTTTTCAAAAGCCTCCTGTGCTCTTGGATTCCATACGAATTCTCCCTTCTTCATCAGCTCAGTAACAGGGGCCATGATGGTAGAAAAGTTTTGGATGAACCTTCTGTAGAACGAAGCCAATCCATGAAAACTACGCACTTCATGTATGTGTGATGGAGTTTTCGAAGACATGATGGCCTCTACCTTGGATGGATCAACCATAACACCTTGTCCACTAACAATATATCCCAGAAAAACGATCTTGTCTTGCATAAAATCACACTTCTCAAGCTTTCCATAGAGCTTTTGCTCACGCAAGTAATCAAACAACAATCTCAAATGCCCTAGATGTTCATGAATATTTGAACTATTGACAAGTATATCATCGAGATAAACAACAATAAACTTGTTTAAGAAAGGACGTAGTACCTCATTCATAAGTCTCATAAACGAGCTTGGAGCATTACAAAACCCAAAAGGCATTACTAGCCACTCATAGAGACCTTGTTTGGTTTTGAAAGTCGTTTTCCATTCATCTCCTTATTTAATGCGCATCTGATGATAACCACTTCTCAAATCAATCTTCGAAAAGATTGTAGCACCATGTAACTCATCCAACATGTCCTCCAATCTAGGCATAGGGAATCTATATTTAATAGTAATGTTGTTCACTTCTCGAGAATCAATACACATGCGCCATGTACCATCCTTGATTGGAACAAGGAGAGCCGGAACTGCACAAGGACTCATGCTTTCACGAACCAAGCCTTTCTCCAACAACTCGTCAATTTGTCTTTGTAACTCCTTGGATGCCTCAGGATCACACCTATAAGCAGGTTTATTTGGAATTGGCACCCCAGGAATAAAACCAATAGCATGTTCTATCCCTCGGATGGGTGGTAACTCGTTTGGAAACTCTTCCGGAAATACATCATGGAACTCGTCCAAGAGCTTTTGTAATTGTTCATCTTGCACCTTAGAATCCTTTGCAACTTCCTTAACCACAAGCATGTACATAGGAGTGCCTTCCACAACCTCTTGCTCAAGTTCTTTTCCTGTTTAAAATAAGCTAGGCTTCGTGGTTTTAGGGTAAGAGTTTGCGTGATTTTCCTTCGTCTCTTTTGGAGACAATGGCAACAAATCAATCCTTTTCTTTCCACATAGGACCAAATATACATTAGATTCACCATCATGCTTCACTTGTCTATCTAATTGCCATGGTCGTCCAAAAGTACTTGACAGGAACTCATAGGCACAACATCACACCATAGTTCATCATTATACTTGCCAATATCAAAAGAAACAAGTGCTTGTTTCCTTACCTCAATCCCCTTTGTGTTATCAAGCGAATTAAGCTTATATGGACGAGCATGGAGTCTTTGAGGAAGTTTCAAATGATCAAAAAGCTCCTTAGAAGCCACGTTTGTGCATGATCCACTATCAACAATTAATGTACAAAGAAACCCTCCTATTTTGCAACGACTGTGGAACAAATTCTCCCTTTGTTCTTTGTTTGGCGAGGCTTCTACATGCAAAGCCCTTCTAACCACGAATAATTGGCCATCTTCCTCATTTAGTGGTAGTTGTGTGTAACAACCATCTTCACTATCCTCTGCCGTCTCACTTTGGTGTGTGTCCTCATCGCATATAATGTCAAATTCCGCCGCTTCTTTCTCCCATTGACGAACAACATCTATGTGTAATTGATGTTTCATTGTGAAGTTAGAAGCAATGTGACCATAGCCTTGGCATTTAAAACAACGGCGCCTCTCTTCAAATTCCGCCTTAGACAAAACCTTCTTAGGTTTCTCACTCGAAGGATTTGAGGATCCAATGGGTGTGCAATTAGGGTTTTGTGGCTTCGTTGGTTCCTTGTTCAATGAAGTAGAATATGTTGATTTGGTAAAAGGCACATATTGCTTCTTTCCATCCTCCTTGGAACGCTTCTCTACTTTCAATGCCTTCTTGCACAAATCGTTAAAATCAACGTCTTGCACCAAATCTAACTCACGTTCAATGGAACGATTTAGACCCTTCAAAAATCGTGCAATTTTCATGCTTTCCTTCTCTTGAAGGTCACATAACAATGCTAACTTCTCAAATTCAGCAATATATTCATTAACACTCATAGATCCTTGGAATAAAGATGTTATGTAATTTTGTTGCTGAAAATCAATCGGGACATACTTGTCACGCATCTTTGCACGCAACTTCACCCATGAAGTGATTTTGGCCTTGTTTTGACGTAGCCTCATGGCCTTCAAACCCTCATACCATAACCCTGCACTCTTCACAAAATGAATATACGCAATATTGAAGGTTTTTAGATCATCAAAACGCTTATACTCCGCAATCTGTCCAAATTGCCGCTCCCACTATAAGTAATCCTCCGGAGTACCTTGGCCATGGAAATCTTCAAGCTTAATGCCACGATCATCCAATTTAGGTTTTTGTTCAGGCTTCTTCTTTGAATCAAGGGTTGAATCTGATGATGTTGGATCACCATCATCATCATCTTCCTTGTGACTTCCCTTCCCTTTTTAGTAGATGCTATTAGAATCGTTTTATCGCAGAGATTGACGAACAAGTGCGTCTATCCTTGCTTTTTCTTGTTTATGCCCTAACTCCAAGGCTTGTAATTTTTCGAGCACAGCCCTTTGGAAGTTTTTAGTGGCTTCAAGAAATTCCTCTTCCGCCATAAGCAATCGAAAACCTGAACTCTGATACCAAATTGATGTGTATTTTAAGTGGTACTCGCAAATAACACTCAAAACTCACGAGGATATTCAATCTTAAGTTATCAAATGCAAATAACTTGATCGAATGCCAATTAATTAAACCAATCTAGAGAATAATTAATTAGGTTTCTAACAATGTAATTCATTCCAAAATCACAATGTTAGTAACAATATTCACGCACACAAAGTGATGCAAACTAGGATAAGATTTTTCTTCAATGAATCAAAACATAATTAATTACATCCTATTGTTGAGATTATTTATAGGTATAATCAACAACAAAATCCTAAGTCAAATCTACATAAGAAACACGCACAACCTAGGGAAAAAGTCCTACTTGTGTGGAACTTGGGCAACAAACTAAAGATAAGATTGCCACATCATCATGCAACTTACACTTTGATCTTATCTTTCTTAAGAAAGTCTAACTAACTAACTAACTAACTAACTAATCAAGAAATTATCCTAACAACTTGATTAATAATTAATAAACAAGATAATTATCAAAATTAATCCTAAAAATCACGGACAAATAAGGAACCCAAGATCCCCAAAAAATCGTCCAAGACTCGCCATTGCCTTTTGCGCCATTTCAAAGATTTTCTTCAAAATTTCAAGAAATGCTTCAAGATTCAATCTTTGAATCAAGAAACTTTCAAGAAACTATTCTTCATGTTGGATAACATATATCATGACTCATAAACTTACCAAGACAAACACAAAACGCCATATGGGAAAACGCTACCAAGTAGAGTTGGAAAAAAACCCATAGGGTCAACAAACATACTTAGCCCTACCTTTCTTTCCTTACATCCAATGGTTATTATTCCTCTATCGGAACGTTCCATAAGAGTCTTGTAACCCATGTTTGTCTTCTATTCACATTCAAACCCATAGGATTAAGAATTAGGTTTATAGATTCGTCCACCTTGCTTGAATCCTCTTTCAAATTCGCATCAAAACACCTCTTAGGATCCCTCTTTTGGCCTCTTCTAGAGAGGGGAAAACAGTCTTATATGCAATCGTCTAAGCCCTTCTTGTCATCCAACATATGACCTTTTCACCCCGAATCCTTTCGTTTAGGTTCCTATTTTTACCTTACGGGCACCCCGGTCAAGTTCAGAGATTTTTTTTTCTAGGACCCCAGAACCCTATAAAACAGTAAATAATATCCTTTGTTTTAGGCCCGCGAAGGGGCCGTCTCGGGCCCCGTCAGTTTTTTGCATCGTTTTTTTCCCACGTGCTATGGACCTCCACAGCACCCCCCACGATTGTTTACAGGCCCTAAACACCTCTGAACGCAAAAAAAAAACAGTGAATAACAGCCTATGTTTCAAGCCCCGGGAGGGGCTGTCTCGGGCCCTGTCACTTTTTCGCCCTATTTTTTTACCACGAGCTATGGACCTCCACAGTACCCCGGCGATCGTTTTCGGACCCTATACTCCTCTTATGATCCCTCTTATGGCTTCTTCTATAGTGGGGAAAAACAAATTTATATGCAATCGTATAAGGCCTTATTATCATTCCTCATATGACCTTTTTATACCGAATCCTTTGGTCTAGGTTCCTATTTTTACCTTACGGGCACCCCTTTCATTTTCTAGAATTTTTTTTCTAGGACGCCTGAACTCCGAAAAACAGTGAATAATAGCCTTTGTTTCAGGCCCCGTCACTTTTTCGCTCGGTTTTTTTACCATGTGCTATGGACCTCGAAAACACTCACCATGATCGTTTTCGGCCCATAAACACCTCTTATGATCCCTCTATTGGCCTTTTTCTAGAGACGAGAAAAACAACCATATATGCAATTGTCCATGGCCTTCTGATCCTCCCTCATATGACCTTTGCACCCCGAATTCTTTGGTCTGGGTTCCTATTTACCTTATGGGCACCCCGGTCGATTTCCGAGGTTTTTTTTTCTGGGACCTTTGAACACACAAAAAAAATTAAATAACGGCCTATGTTTCAAGCCCCCGGAGGGGTCGTCCCGGCCCTGTCACTTTTTCGCCCCATTTTTTTTACTACGTGCTATGGACCTCCAAAGCACCCCGCGAGATCGTTTTCAGACCCTAAACACCTCTTAGGATCCCTCTTACGCCCTCTTCTCGAGAAGAGAAAAACAGCCTTATATGCAATCGTCTAACGCCTTCTTATCATCCCTCGTATAACCTGCTCACCCTGAATCCTTCGCTCTGGGCTCATATTTTTACCATATTGGCACCCAATCGATTTCCGAGACCCTTTAAACCCAAATAACAATGAATAATAGCCTTTTTTTAGGCCTCCGGTGGGGTCGTCCCAGGCCCCGTCACTGTTTCACCCAGTTTTTTTGCCACTTGTTATGGACCTCTATAGCACCCCTCACGATTGTTTTCGAACCTTAATCACCTCTAAGGATCCCTCTTATGGCATGTACAAGAGTGGGGAAAAACAACCTTATATGCAATCGACTAAGGCCTTCTCATTAACCCTCATATGACCTTTTCACCCCGAATCCTTTAGTCTGGGTTCCTATTGTTACTTGATTGACACCCAGGTTAATTTCCGGGATTTTTTCTCCAGGACCCCAGAACCCTAAAAACAGTGAATAATGGCCTTTGTTAGGCCCCCGGAGGGGTCGTCCCGTCCCCGTCCCTTTTCCCCTTGTTTTTTTTACGATGTGCTAGGAACCTCCACAACACCCTCCACGATCATTTTTGGCAACAAAACACCTCTTATGATCCCTCTTATGGCCTCTTCTAGAGAGGGGAAAAACAACTTTATATGCAATCGTCTAAGGTCTTATTATCATCCCCCATATGAACTTTTCATCCCGAATGCTTTGGTCTGGGTTCCAATTTTTACCTTTTTGGCACCCCTGTCATTTTCCGGGATCTTTTTCTAGGCCCCTAGACGGGCAGTCCCCAGCCCTGTCACTTTTTCGCTTTGTTTTTTTACCACGTGCTACGGACCTCCAAAGCACCCACCATGATCATTTTCGGCCCCTAAACACCTCTTACGATCCCTCTAATGGCCTTTTCCAAAGAGGAGAAAAACAACCTTATATGCAATCGTCAATGGCCTTCTTATCCTCCCTCATATGACCTTTTCACCCCGAATCCGTTGGTCTGGGTTCCTATTTTTACCTTATGGGCACCCCAGTCGATTTTCGAGTTTTTTTTTTTCATGGACCTCTGAACACCAAAAAACTGTGAATAACAACCTATGTTTCAAGCCCCTAGAGGGGCCGTCCTGGACCCTGTCACTTTTTCGCCCCCGTTTTTTTACCACTTGCTATGGACCTCCACAGCACCCTCGCGATCGTTATCGGACCCTAAACATCTCTTAAGATCCCTCTTATGACATCTTCTAGAGCGGGGAAAAAAAACTTTATATGCAATCGTCTAAGGCCTTATTATCATCCCTCATATGATCTTTTCATCCCAAATCCTTTGGTCTGGGTTCCTATCTTTACCTTACAGGCACCTCTGTCATTTTCCAATATTTTTTTCCACGACCCCTGAACTCAGAAAAAACTGTGAATAATAGCTTTTTTTTAGGCCCCTACACAGGTTGTCCCCGGCCCCGTCACTTTTTTGCTTCATTTTTTTACGACATGCTATGAACCTCCACAAAACCCATCATTATCATTTTTGGCTCCTAAACACCTCTTACGATCCCTCTAATGGCCTTTTCGAAAGAGGAGAAAAACAACCTTATATGCAATCGTCGATGACCTTCTTATCATCCCTCATATGACCTTTTCACCCACAATCCTTTGGTCATGGTTCCTATTTTTACCTTATGGCCACCCCGGTTGATTTCCGGGGTTTTTTTTTTCTGGGACCTCTGAACACCAAAAAAAAATAAATAAGCCTATGTTTCAAGCCCCCAGAGGGGTCGTCCCGGCCCCTGCCACTTTTTCGCCCTGTTTTTTTACCACGTTCTACGGACCTCCACAGCACCGCCCGAGATCGTTTTCGGACCCTAAACACCTCTTAGGATCCCATTTATGCCCTCTTCTCGAGAGGGGAAAAACTGCCTTACATGCAATCGTGTAAGGCCTTCTTATCATCCCTCATATAACCTTTTCACCCCGAACCCTTTGCTCTGGGGTCTTATTTTTTTCTTATGGGCACCCCAGTCGATTTGAAGGATTTTTTTCCGGGACCCTTAAACCCCAAATAACAGTGAGTAAGAGCCTTTTTTTCAGGCCCCCGGAGGGGCCTTCCCGAGCCCCGTCACTGTTTTGCCTCGTTTTTTTTCCACGTGTGGTGGACCTGCGTAGCACCCCGCATGATTGTTTTCGGCCCCTAAACACCTCTTAGGATCCCTCTTATGGCATCTACAAGAGAGGGGAAAAACAGCCTTATATGTAATCGTCTAAGTCCTTCTCCTCATCCCTCATATGACCTTTTCACCCAGAATCCTTTGGTCTGGGTCCTATTTTAACTTGACGGGCATTCCGGTCGATTTCCGGGATTTTTTCTCCAGGACCCCTGAACCCCAAAAAATAGTGAATAATGGCCTTTATTTCAGGCCCCCGGAGGGGACGTTCCGTCCCTGTCACTTTTTGGCCCCATTTTTTTTACCACGTGCTAGGAACCTCCACAACACCCACCATGATCGTTTTCAGCTGGAAAACACCTCTTACGATCCCTCTTATGGCCTCTTCTAAAGAGAGGAAAAATAACTTTATATGCAATGGTCTAAGGCCTTATTATCATCCCTCATATGACCTTATAATTGTGAATCCTTTGGTCTGGGTTCCTATTTTTACCTTATTATCAATTTGTGAAGTATGATGGAAGAACCAATGACAACATCATCAGAAAACAGGAAACTGACAAGCCAATCGCTTTGAAACCTCTAAAAGTGGCGCAAAACAAGAAGCAATTGGATGTGGAGAATAAAAAGGGAGTATTTTTGACTAATCCTAAGGAATTGGAGAGATAATTGATAGATTGCCAGCAAGTATTTCTGTTGATGGCCAAAGATGTGAGAGTTGAAACATCTGCAATCCCTAAAATTCTTCAACCACTATTTTGAAGATGTATTTTCAGATGACTTACCACCAGTTTGCCTCCCAATAGGGGCATTGAACACCAGTTTGACTTAATCCCAGGTGCTCAAATTCCTAATAAACCAGCAATAGATGTAATCCTGAGGAGACTAAGGAAATACAAAGGTATATTGAGGAATTAATGCAGAGGGGATATGTGAGGGACAGCATGAGTCCTTGTGCTGTACCAACATTGATTGTTCCAAAAAAAGACGGATCTTGGTGCATGTGCATTGATTCTAGGGCTGTAAACAACATCACAATCAAGTACAAATTCCCAATTCCTAGTCTATATGATCTTTTGGACGAGTTATATGGCTCCCAGGTGTTTTCAAAGATTGATTTGAGAAGTGGGTACCATCAGTTCGTATGAGGGAAGGCGATGAGTGGAAAACAACTTTCAAAAGTAAATTAGGTCTCTACGAGTGGTTAATCATGCCTTTTGGACTCACCAACGCCCCTAGACGTTTATGAGACTTATGAATGAAGGTTTGAAGCCATATTTGGGTAAGTTTGTTGTTGTATACTTAGATGATATATTGGTTTATAGCAGAAATAATGGAGATCATCTACAGCATCTAAGACAAGTTTTTGAGACATTGAGGCAACAAAACTTTACGAAAAATTGGAGAACTGTTATTTTATGGTGCAAAGTGTGACGTTTTTGGGTTATGTGGTGTCCAAAGATGGGGTTTCAGTTGATCAATCCAAAGTTGACGCAATCAAGTCATGGCCAACACCCACCAACGTGACTGAAGTACGGTCTTTCCATGGTTTGCCTTCCTTATACAGAAGAATTGTCAAAAGTTAGTCATCCATTGTTGCTCCTATGACTGAATGCATAAAAAAGGATAAGAAATTTAAATGGACAAACGAGGCGCAGATTGCATTCGAAAAAATCAAGGATATGTTATGCCACACACCTATTCTTGCATTGCCTGATTTCACAAATCCTTTTGAAGTTGAAACAGATGCAAGCAATGTAGGGATTGGAGCTGTTCTAGTGCAGGGTAAAATACCAATTTCTTATTTAAGCGAAAAATTGAAAAGGGCCAATTTAAATTATTCCACCTACGATAAAGAGTTTTATGCCATTGTTAGAACTCTAGATCATTGGAGTCATTATTTCAGGCCTAATCACTTCATCCTGCATTCTGATCATGAAGCATTGAAGCATATTAATGGTCAGCAGAAACTGAATTCTAGACATACCAAATGGGTTGAGTTCCTTCAATCTTTTCATTTTTCATCTAAATACAAGGATGACAAGTCTAATGTGGTAGCAGATGCACTTTCTAGAAGGTATGTGTTGATTAGTGTTCTGAATTGCAAGCTGTTGGGTTTTGACCATTTCAAGACATATTATGAAGGTGACATTGATTTTGGTCTTGTGATGCAACAACTGAGAAGTGGAGTAGTTGCATCATATATCTTACATGATGGATTCTTGTTTCAAGGTAATCAATTGTGCGTGCCTAATTGTTCAATCAGGGAATTATTGGTAAAAGAGGCGCACGGAGGGGGTCTTGCAGGGCATTTTGGAATTACTAAATCATTGAGTATGCTGCAAGAATATTATTATTGGCCGAAGATGATTAAAGATGTGGAAGCTGTAATTTCTCAATGTGTTATATGTCAAAAGGCTAAAGCAACCTTTCATCAAGGGTTATACATACCATTTCCAGTTCCAGATGGTCCCTGGGAAGATGTATCAATGGATTTCATTGTTGGTCAACCTAAAACAGCTCGCCATAGGGATTCTATTATGGTGGTGGTGGACAGGTTTTCAAAGATGGCACATTCCACACCTTGTAATAAAACTGATGATGATGTTAATGTTGCAGAGCTGTATTTTAGGGATATAATTCGATTGCATGGTATTCCTCAAACAATTGTAGTGACAAAGATTCGAAATTAATGAGCTACTTTTGGAAATTATAGTGGAAACTGGTTGGAACCAAGTTACTCTTTAGTACTTCCTATCACCCACAAACTGATGGGCAGATTGAAGTGACGAACAGAACATCAAGGCTATTGTTGCGTGGATTAGTAAGCAAGACTCAAAAGGATTGGGATTTGAAACTGGCGCATGCTGAGTTTGCCTACAACAGATCACCTACTTATGCAACCAAACATTCACCTTTTGAAGTGGTTTATTGCGCCAACCCTAAATTGCCAATTGATTTCATCTGTGTTCCTAAAGGTGAGTTGGTTCATAAAACTACTTTGGAAAAAATTGAATATATGCAGAAATTACATGCGCAAATCAGAGCAAGGATTGAATAGGTGAATGATCAATATAAGAAACAAGCCAATAAGCATAGGCACCCACGCAAATTTCAAGAAAGAGATTTGGTTTGGTTACATCTCAGGAAGGAAAGGTTTCCTAATCACAAGAAAATTAAATTGATGCCTAGATGAGATGGACCATTCAAGATTTTGAAAAAAGTTGGTGATAATTCTTATCAACTTGAGTTACCAGGTGAATATGGAGTCCATGCTACTTTTAATTTTCATGATTTATCTCCATATGCGCCTGATGAACAACTACGAAGTTTGAGGTCAAACTCTTTTGAAGAAGGGGAGGATGAAGCAAGCACCTGTGACAATGACAAAAGTGATCAAGTATTAAATATAAGTTACAGGGTTGGTAATGGTGCAATCAACTTCGAAGGTAAGGATGCCAATGGCAGGGATGCAACCATAGGTCAAATAGTTGCTTATGGAAATATCAACCATATGGGTGCATCAAGGGTAGGGATTTTCCTGTGCATGGTCGCATGTCAATAATATGGCATGCAAATCAAGGCAAGAATGGTGGATTTGGGGAACATGATGGTTTTTTGCGTATGAGTTTTTTCCCACAGGGTTTTTCTCATTTTTGGCATTGAGTCTTTTATTTCTTGGTGAGTCTTCAACTTCATTTACAGCCTTAAAGACATGAGAAATGACTTCTTGAAGGTTTCTTGAATAAAAGATTGGATCTCGAAAGGTTTCTTGAAGATGTGACACAAAATCTTGAAATTGCGTAAATCATGGGCGTGTATTTGGGACGATTTTCTTGATTTTGGGCTTTTTGATTGTTTGTGTAATTTTGGTTGTAATTTGATAACTATCTTGTTTTTTAGGTTGTTAGGAAGTTTTTGAGGATATTTTCTTGATTTGTTAGTTAGATAGAGTTTGTTAGGCAAGATAAGATCAAATGCAAGTTGCATGATGATGTGGCAATCTTATCTTGAGTTTGTTGTGCAACTTTTGCAAGTGGCACAAGTAGGGGACGAATTTCCTAGTTTTAGGCGTGTATTTTTTTTATTTTAGCTAAGATTTTGTTGTTGATTATACCTATAGATAATCTCAACATTAGGATGTAACTAATTAAGTTGAAATTGAATAAAAGTTTTGTTTGTTTACTTGAAAAACAAAAATCCGAAAATTCTAAGAATTTGTGATTAAGTTCTTTATACTCTTGCACAGATTATTTAGTAGCTTTGAGGGTGCTTAGGCTTTAATCAAAGGACTAATTAATCAACCTAAATTTGAGAATCTTGGTAACTTGGTCTTTATAGGTTCGAAAATTTATTCTATTCCCTTGTGAGTTTTTGTTTACACGAAAATTCACATCACCTTTTCACCCCGAATCCTTTACTCTGGGGTCCTATTTTTACCTTACGGGCACCCCGGTTGTTTTCCGAGATTTTTTCCGAGACCCTTGTACCCCAAACAACAGTGAATAATTGCCTTTTTCTCAGGCCCCTGAAGGGGCCGTCCCGGGCCCCGTCACTGTTTCGCCCTGTTTTTTTACCACGTGCTATAGACCACCATAGCACCCCGCACGATCGTTTTCGGCCCCCAAACACCTCTTAGTATCCCTCTTATGGCATCTACCAGAGAGGGGAAAAACAGCCTTATATGCAATCGTCTAAGGCCTTCTCATCATCCCTCCTATGACCTTTTCACCCCGAATCCTTTGGTCTGGGATACTATTATTACCTGACGGCCACCCCGGTCGATTTCCGAGATTTTTTTTCCGGGATCCCTGAACCCCAAAAAACAGTGAATAATGGCCTTTGTTTCAGGCCCCCGGAGGGGCCGTCCCGTCCCCGTCACTTTTTCGCCCCGTTTTTTTACCACGTGCTATGAACCTCCACAACACCCCCCACGATCGTTTTCGGCCCCCAAACACCTTTTAGTATCCCTCCTATGGCATCTACCAGAGAGGGGAAAAATAGCCTTATATACAATCGTTTAAGGCCTTCTTATCATCCCAATATGACCTTTTCACCCCGAATCCTTTGGTCTGGGTTCCTATTTTTACCTTACGGGCAGCCTGGTCGATTTCCGGGATTTTTTTTTCACGGAACCTGTAATACCCCACATTTTCACAAATTTTAAGAAAGTATTTTTGTATTTTATTTGCATTATTTTAATATTTTATTGAAAACTTATGTTCAATAGGAATATTAAACGAAAAGAAACTAATAATAATAAGTTAAATAATAAACAAATTTTAATTTAAAAAAATTATTTGTGTTCATAAATAATATTTTTTGTTTTAAAAATATTTTAAAAGGCTTCTAAAAAAAGAATTTTAAAGGTTTATTTATTTATTTTGTGGCAAGCGCGTAAAGGTAATATCCACTTGTTAGTATAAGTATGGACTTTTCCAAATCCTACTTTGGGGCCTATAAATATCCTTAAAAACCCATCTTTTCGTGCTCATAAATTATCATTAGGATTCCAAAAATTTAGGGAGAAGAAAAAAAGTAGAAGAAGAGTGATTTCCAAATCCGAGCCTCGTCGGACCCCACCTGCGCCCAGCCAGAGCCGCCGCCCTCGCCACCGCCAGCCACCACTCGCCGGCCACTCCTCTCTCCTTTCTGGTATTTTAAGACTTTTAAAAAATATTCTTTCTTTCTTTTTAGTTCAATCTTGCAAATTCATGCTCATATTTAGGTTTAATCAATGCTTTTGTGAGTTTTAATCATGTTTAATAAAATTGTGATTTTTTTAAGGCATGAATTAAATTGTTGATCATGAAATTTTAGATTAGGGTTTATAAATTATGAAAATTATGATTTTTATGAGTTTTTGTGACTTAAACTTCAATATTATGATCATGAATTATTGTTGTGTGAATTTATGATGATTTTATGAAGTTTAGATTGATTTTTAAAGGGTTTGACAATAAAATAAATTGCTGTCCAAAATTTATAATCATGAAATTTAATTGAATAAATATTATTAACATGTTTTGGCTTATGAAAAATTGTACTAAAGCATAGATTGGTTTCATAATTATGTTAGTTTATTGTAGAAGAGTTTTACCATGAAATTATGATGTTTTTATAAGTTTTTCATGACTTTAAAGTTAAGAAGTAAATCTAAATTTTTTATAAAAACAAGTTAAAGTAAGTTTTAAGTGTTTATATTATGCTAGTATGATCACATATTGATGTGAATTTTCGTGTGAACAGAAACTCACAAAGGGATATACTGAAATTTTGAATCTATAAAGACCCAGTCACCAAGATTCTTAATTTTAGGTTGATCAATTAGTCCTTTGATTAAAGCCTAAGCACCCTCAAAGCTACTAATTAAATCACAAGAGTATGAAGAAATTAATCACCAACTCTTATTTTTTTCGGAATTTTGTTTTCAAGTAAACAAACAAACTTTCTTTTTATTCAACTCCAACTTAATTAATTGCATCCTAATTTTGAGATTATTTATAGGTATAATCAACAAAAAAATCCTAATAAAAATAGACTAAAAAAATCACACCTAAGACTAGGAAATTCGGCCCACCTACAACACACACAACAAGATAAGTATGCCACTTCACCATGCAACTTGCACTTGAACTTATCTTGTCTAACAAACTCTAACTAACAAATCAAGAAAATATCCTAACAAATTATCTAGATAACTAATTAACAAGATAATCAGCAGATTTTTAAGCTAAAAATTACAAGAATACTTGCTGCCCAAAATCTTGGAAAAATCGCAAAAATCACGCCCCTTGTTCGTCCTCTTTTGCGCAATTTTTGAAGAATCTTCAAGAACATCAAGAAATGCTTCAAGATCCAATCTTTTGATCAAGAAACCTTCAAGAATCTGTCTTCCATGCATTTTAGCATAATTATGATGATCAAGACTCACCAAGAATTAAAAGACTCAATGCCAAAAATGACAAAAACCCTATAGGAAAAAAACTCATAGGCAAAAACCTTCTTGTTCCCCAAATCCACCATTCTTGCCTTGATTTGCATGTCATATTATTTACATGAGACCATGCACACGCAAATCCCTACCCTTGATGCACCCATATGGTTGATATTTCCATAAGGAGGTTTCATCCTTACCATTGCCACTATTGATATTATCACCACCTTCGAAGTTGCCATCACTTATTTCATTAATACAATTAATATCACTGATGCTCACACTTGTATCACATATGAATATTATGATGTTACATATAATTTTTAATATGTTTTATGAAATTTAAAAGTGATTTTAAGCATGTTTAACTAGTTGTCCAGATTTTATAAAGTGAATAATTAGGCTTTTAAATTATGTAATTAGCATAAATTGATCATATAAAGTAAGTAATACAATGTATGATTGATTTATGTTGTTTTTGAAGTTTTTCAAGGAGTTTTGGTAATTTTACATTCTGTCCACTTTTCTAAAGTGGCATAAAATTTATATTAAGGTTTTGTAAAGCATAACAAAGGCCCTGTTCTCCTCAACTTATTTTTGCTAATCTGAACTTATTTTTACTGATCTGAAATTATTTTTGCTGAACTGGACTTATTTTTACTTATCTGAACTTATATTTGCAGAACTGAACTTATTTTTGCTGAAGTCATTAACAATTTATTAAGGATTGAAACTGATTTTTGCTGAACTGAACTTATTTTTGCTGATGTGGACTTATTTTTGCTGAATTGAACTTATTTTTGCTGAAAATAAGTAAAAATAAGACGAGGAGAACAGAGCCTAAGTCCTGAAAACCAAGTAGTCCTATAATAGAAAAGAAAAGTGTAGTGTGGAATTTAATAGAGACCATATAAGGAATGTTTTAGACAAATTTCGAACATAGAAGTTAGCTTATAGTTGGTGTACAACTTAGTCAACAAGGTTTTAATTTAGTTTCGGTTTTTCCTGACGTAGGAGACTTTGAACTAGTCCACTTCTAGAAGCTGTGGCGGAGCACCGTAACTTTACAAGGTACGTAAGTACTAAAGACAAACACAGGAACTAAAATTCAAGCATGGATGATCCTAGATTGTATGAAATATTGTTATGCTTGTTGAATCATGAATTTATGTGCATGGCAAGTTTATTAGAAGCATGATTTGTAAAGTATGTTGACATTCCATGTTCAATGGCAATGTAACTTTTATAAGATTAAATTGGAATGTTATGATCAGTTTAATTTGGCCAATAGTTTATGATTAAAGGAACAAAGTTATTTTTAAGTTGGTTAGTTACTTAATCAACAAGAAAGGTAGTTGTGAATTTTTATTCACACTAGTAAAAGAAGTTATGAGTAATTATTTTAGACATGATGCCACTCACAGTTTAATGTGTGGTCAAGGAGAAAGTAAGTAATTAGCCACTCATAGTTAATCTGCGGTAAAGGAAGTTCTGTTTAATTAAAGGATGCACATGAGATTAATTTTGAATCACCTTAAATTGAAGTTAATTAATTTGGCTTGCTTGATTTGTGCATGTCTTTATGTGATGTTGTATGTGAGTCATAACATTTCTAAACTGGTTAATCACGTAAAGTGTAAGAGGGCTTGCATCAAAACTCTTGGAACGTATATACCTTGAGTATGAACAATGGGGGGAGTCGTATGGAACAGTGATCTATGACTTTTAATTGGAGTACAAGACGTTGTACTCTTTTCTATTTTTAATGCGCTGGATATCCGTCACTTTATGTGACATAGTAATACCTTCTTGGAGTTGCTCCCAGGTTAGTGCCCAATAGGGCTATGTTTTTTAAGGAGGAAACCCGTTCGATGCAGGATCCATAAGTTGAAATATAATAATTAGTTTAGTTGAGTCCATGTACGGGTAAAAGGGTTGTCAAAGGTCAGTTGAGTGCATGTTTTATTTGTTTATGTTTGTTGCATAGTCTTTAGTAGTTATGTACTGAACTCTGCTGACTGTTTGTTTTGTGTGCATGGCTTTTTCTTGGACTTGGCCCTACAATGACCCACTTGTGGTGAGTAGTTGTCTGGTAAAAGAGAAGCTATAAGTACAAGTGGGCATAAGTCACTTCATGATGGGCTGGAGTGAGAGCGCTTGCTGTGTTTGTAGCTTTACTTTATTTTGTTGTTCATGAATGACTAACATTTATTTTGGATGTGGTTTTATTTCTAAAGACTTTTAGTTTTTGTTTTTAAGGGCCATTAATATGGTTTCGAAGTGTAATAAGTTTAAAGTTGTTTTTTATTTTGAGATTGCTTTGAAGTTTAGTTTTAAATTGTTTTGGTTTTAAGATTTCCGCTGTAGTACTTTGATAAATGCCTTAGCCGTTATCACGGTGGCGGTAATACTTTGGTTTTTCCATATTTACAAATTTTAATAAATATAATCTTTAATAATTATAACATGTTTTCCGGAAAAATAAGAAGTAAGAAGTTAGGAAATTCCAGGGTGATACACAGTGGTTACCAGAGCTTAGATTTTGAAATAAAATAAATTTTATTTTTGGGGTACCCTATGTTTTATTTTATTTTTTGGAAAATGGAATTTCTTATTATGGAAGGTTTTCAAAAATGGAAATTTTTCTAAACATAGTGATTTCCGAAAATGGAAAGTTTTGAAAATATATTAAGTGTGCAGGTATGCAAGGAATTCAGGTATGTATTATGTGTTATTGCTTTGTACCATGTGATGAGCTTGGGTAGGAAGTTTGGGAATGTAGGATAGACTTTTTTTTCATTCATTCATGCATTAAAGTTCATGTTCAAGGCATGCTTATGTGAATAGTTGGGTGTAAATTAAGAAAATTGTATGTTAGCCACAAGACCTCTTTTTGTAGTACTGGTAGTTTGTTTTGTTTTGTTTTGGGAAGGATGGACCATTAGTCTTAACTTTTGTGCAGGATATCACATAGTATGCCTAGTAAAGATACTCAAACAAAAACATTGGAGAAGTTACATGACTACTGTGTCTAGAAAATACGGTTCTACTGTTGGTACATGATTACTGTGTTGAAGTTACCACAATGGGTCAGCCCAACCATGTAGCCGCCCTGATTGTTAGGTACTTGCCCGACCATTCACTCTATTTAGTGATTAAGGCAAAGTTTAGTGATTTCCATTTTGTTGGAGGCCTTCCGAACTATTCTAAGTATAATGATGCAGTTGGTCAGTGGGGTGTTGATTGGAGATTCTTGGAGGGGTATATTGTTAGGAAACAACAGGAGTATCAAGAAATGAATGCAAGTGAGGAGACCCCGCCCACAACAAGCCTAGAAGGTAGCCAAGGGAGTGAAGAGCTGATGGTGAAGAAGACTCCTACGGGTTCAAAGACTGATAAGTCAAGGGATAGCTCGTGCTATGAAATTGAGAACCCAGACCCAGTGATTCCAGTATATGTTGATTTGGTAACCGATTCCGAAGAAGATGAAGAAGAAGCAGATCCTGAGGAAGAAATGGAAGAAGAGGAAGAAACGGATGAAGAAATGGAGGTCGACACTAAGAATGACCTGGAGTTCATACAAAAGAAATATGTGATGTCAAGAGACAAGAAAGATAATGTTAATGTTTACAGACTTTGTTTAGATCTAATTTAGCTATTGATGTTTGATGTTTCTGATGTTTAGTTGAACAGCTTAAGTTATTGATTACATTAGTTTGAATAAGTGGCCGTGAGCCAGAAGAAATGATAAGAAGAGTTAAGTAATAAATTTATTTTATGATTTAAAGCCTCAAGTAGAATTGAACCAACGGAATTTTTATTTGTTATGTGATTTATTCTTTTTTTTAATGGTTGTGTAAGCAATCAAAACAAAGTGAATCATTCTCTCTAAAAGAATGAAACTTCTTTTATGAGAGGAAATGAGAAGTTGTTTTATGATTTAAGTTTATGTTGTTCTAACTTGCAGTTAGACATAACTTAATATAAAGTTATATTCCTCTACAGGAGAAATAGAATGGTTGAACGTAATAACAATCAACTGAATGAAGTAGTGAGCCAATTAGCTACTATAGCTGAACAGTTAGCTGCCAGAGGAAACGGAAATGGTAGTGACCCTGATTGGGAACTTTTCAATAAAATTTCTGAAAGTGTGCCACCCACTTACCAAGGAGAGCACAATCTAGCTTTTCAGGAGGGATGGTTGAGAGAGTTTAATAATAAGTTGCATGGGTTAGCAAGTTAAAGAGTGGCCTACACCTAAGAATGTAACGGATGTACGGAGTTTCTTAGGGTTAGCAAGTTATTACAGGAGGTTTGTGAAAGACTATTCGAGGATTGCTAAACCCATGAGTTTGTTAATGAAGAAAGAGTGTAAATTTGAGTGGAATAATAAGTGTGAAGAGGCATTTCAGACCTTGAAAGAGCGTTTGACTACAGCTCAGTGCTCACCTTGCTAGATGGAAGTGACTCTTATGATGTGTATAATGATGCTTTTAAAAATGGTTTGGATGTGTTTTAATGCAAAATAGAAAGGTGATAGCTTATGCCTCGAGATAAGTGAAACCATATGAGCGTTTGACTACAGCTCATAATCTGGAGTTAGCAGTAATAGTGTTCGCTTTGAAAATATGGAGACATTACTTGCATGGGGTGAAATGTAGAATATACACAGATCACAAGAGTTTAAAGTACTTTTTCACTCAAAAGTATTTAAATATGAGACAAAGGAGATGGCTTGATTTGATAAACGATTATGACCTAGATATCCAGTACAATGAAGGGAGAGCCAATGTCGTAGCCGATGCTTTAAGCCGTAAAACGAAACATGGAGTGAATACCTTGGTGGTTGCTGATTAACTATGTAAGGATATAGAGAGATTGAGCTTGGAAATAGTGAAGGAGGGAGAGTTAGAAGGAATTCTTTGTAATCGTAGTAACCAACCAACAATATCTGGAGAAATAAAGAAGAACCAGGAAGGAGATGTGAAATTGGACAGAATTAAGGAAAAGTTGAAAGTAGGAAAGCCTCTGGAATTTAAGATTCATGAGAATGGAAATTTAAGTTACAAAGGAAGGTGGTGTGTACCATATAAAAGTGAAGTTTTGAAACGAAGAATCATGGAGGAGGGTCATAATACACCGTATTCGGTGCATCCTTGAGGCGATAAACTGTATAAGGTTTTAAAGAAGATGTATTGATGGCCTAGGATGAAAGGAGAAGAGGTTGAATTTGTGAGTAAATGTCTTACTTGCCAAAAGGTCAACTTTGGGCATAACAGACCACAAGGAGAAGTCCAGCCACTTGAAATACCAGGATGGAAATGGGATTGCATATCAATGGACTTTGTGACTTACTTACCGAAGTCGAAAAATCAGAATGATGGGTAGTGGTGGATAGACTTACTATGTCAGCAGTGTTTATACCCGTGAAAGAGACTTGGAAGATGGAACAACTTGTAAAGGCTTACATAATACATGTTGTGAGGCTACATAGAGATCCAAAGGATATCGTATCAGATAGGGATTCTAGGTTTCCTTCGATATTCTGGAAAAGTGTTCAGGAGAACTTTGGTACAACATTGAAAATGTGTACAGCTTTCCATCCAGCAACTGATGGACAAATAGAGAGAACCATACAAACCTTAGAGGATATGCTAAGGGCTTGTGTAATGGACTTTCAAGGGAATTGGGAGGATCACCTTGATCTCATTGAGTTTTCATATAACAATAGTTACCATGCAAGTATTGGCATGACACCTTTTGAGGCTTTGTATGGAGGGAAGTGTAGGAGCCCCTTGTGTTGGAACGACATAAGTGAGACAGTGATTCTAGAACCCCTCAATTGATAGAAGAAACCACCGAGAAAGTTAGAGTTATATAAGCAAATATTCAAGCAGCACAAGATAGACAATAGTCCTATGCAGATCAAAAACGTCGAGAAGTTGTGTTTGAAGTTGGCGATAAGGTGTTACTTAAGGTATCACCAATGAAAGGAGTGACGAGGTTCGAAAACAAAGGAAAATTAAGCCCAAAATACATAGGACCCTATGAGATCTTGCAAAGGGTTCGAAAGGCAACTTATAAGTTAGCACTACCAATGGTGTTGAGCAAGGTTCACAATGTCGTTCATGTGTCTTAACTAAGAAAGTATGTGCCAGACGAGTCACATGTGTTACAACCTGAAACAATAGAGTTAGACCAAAGTTTGACCTATGAAGAGAGGCCATTTAAAATCCTAGACAGTAAGGTGAGAGATCTCGTAGAAAGAGTGTCAAAATAGTGAAGGTGTTGTGGTTTAGAACCAAGAAACCGAAGAAGCAACTTCGGAAGCTGAAGATATGATGAGAGAAAAATACCCAGAGCTATTTCAGGTTAGTAGTAGAGTTACGGGGATGTAAAATGATTTTAAGGGGGGTAGAAAGCGACCTGTTTTTCACGCGTTTTTACCCTCAATTTTGCAAGTTTTTATGAGTTTCTACGACTTTTATGTAAGAAGTTTATGTTGGTCTACTAAAAAGTTGTCAAGTAAGTATCTAAGGTCTGCAACGACATAGTATTTCAGTAAGAGAGTTTAAAATAAATGTAATCGCTATTCAAATTCCATACGCTAATCTATACGAAGTTTTGGGACGAAACTTCTTTTAAGAGGGGTAGACTGTAATACCCCACATTTTCACGAATTTTAAGACATTATTTTTGCATTTTATTTGCATAATTTTATTATTTTTATTGAAAAATAATGTTCAATAGGAATACTAAATGAAAAGAAACTAATAATAATAAAATAAATAATAATAAGTTTAAACTGAAAATAATTATTTGTGTTCGTAAATAATATTTTATGTTTTAAAAATATTTTATAAGGCTTCTAAAAATAGAATTTTCAAAGGTTTCCTAATTTATATTGAGGCAAGGGCCTAAAGGTAATTTCCACTTGTTAGGATAAGTATGGGCTTTTCCAAATCCTACTTTGTGGCCTATAAATGCCCTTTAAAACCCATATTTTCATGTACATAAGTTGTCATTAGGATTCCAAAAATTTAGAGAGAAAAGAAAAAAGGGGGGAGGGGGGGGGGGGAGTGATTTCCAAAAAAAAAAAATTCTGCAGTAGTGTTTTCGGAAAAATACCTTCTTTTGGGATCCGAGCCTCGCCGGACCCAACATGCGCTCTCGCCACCCGCCGCCCCCCACATCCTTCCACCCTCGCCAGCCACGCCTCCCCCCCCCCCCTTTTCCGTTATTTTCGGACATTAAAAAAAAATTCCGTCTTTCTTTTTCATGCTCATTAGTTAGATTTAATCATGCTTTTACGAGTTTTAATCATGGTTAATAAAGTTATGATTGGTTTTCAGGCATGAATTAAATTGTTGTTCATAAAATTTTAGATTAGGGTTCATAAATTATGAAAGCTATGATTTTTGTGAGTTTTTATGACTTAAACTTCAATATTATGATCATGAATTATTGTTGTGTGAATTTATGACCATTTTATGAAGTTTAGATTGATTTTAAAACGCTATGTAAAAAAAAATTGCTATCCAAAATTAATAATCATGAAATTCAATTAAATAAATATTATGATCATGTTTTGGCTTATGAAAAATTATTCTAAAGCATAGATTGGTTTCATAATTATGTTAGTTGATTATACAAGAGTTTTACAATGAAATTTTGATGTTTTTATGAGTTTTTCATGAATTTAAAGATGATAAATAAATTTGGAATTAGTATAAAAACAAGTTAAAGTAGGTTTTAAGTGTTCATACTATGCAAGTATGATCACATATGAATTCTATGAGGTTACTTGTAATTTTTACTATGTTTTATGAAATTTAAAATTGATTTTAAGCATGTTTAACATGCTGTCCAGAATTTATAAAGTGAATAATTAGGCGTTTAAAGTATGTAATTAGCATAAATTGATCATATAAATTAAGTTATACATTGTATGATTGATTTATGTTATTTTTGATGATTTTCAAGGCGTTTATGAGATTTTTTGTTTTCCTGGACCCCTGAACCCCAAAAAACAGCGAATAATAGCCTTTGTTTATGGCCCCTGGAGGAGCCGTCCCGGGCCACATCACTTTTTTGCCCCGTTTTATTACCACGTGCTATGGACCTCGACATCACCTGCCACAATCGTTTTCGGACCCTAAACACATCTTAGGATCCCTTTTATGGCCTCTTCCAGAGAGGGGAAAAACAGCCTGATATGCAATCGTCTAAGGCATTCTTATCATCCCTCATATGACGTTTTCACCCCAAATCCTTTGGTCTGGGTTTCTATTTTTACCTTACAGGCACTCCGGTCGATTTTTGGGATTTTTTTTCCAAGAAGCCCAAAACACCAAAAAACAATTAGCCTTAGTTTTAGGCCGCCGGAGGGGCCGTCTTGGGCCAAGTTAGTTATTTTTCCCGTTTTTTTTATCACGTGCTATAGACCTCCACAGCACCCCCCACGATCGTTGTTTGCACCTAAACACCTCTTTGGATCCCTCTTATGGCCTCTTCTAGAGAGGGAAAAAACAGCCTAATATTCAATCATCTAAGCCCTTCTTATCATCCATCATATGACCTTTTCACCCCGAATCCTTTTGTCTAGGTTCCTATTTTTACCTTACGGGCACCCCGGTCGATTTCAGGGATTTTTTTTTCTAGGATCCCTGAACCCAAAAAAATAGTGAATAATAGCCTTTGTTGCAGGCTACCTGAGCCGCCATCCCGGGCCCCGTCACTTTTTCTCGTAGTATTTTTACAATGTGCTATGGACATCCACAACACCCCCCACAATCGTTTTCGGCCCATAAACACCTCTTAGGATCCCTCTTATGGCCTCTTCCGGAGAGGGGAAAAACAGCCTTACGTGCAATCTTCTAAGGCCTTCTTATCATCCCTCATATGACCTTTCCACCCTGAATCCTTTGGTCAGGGGCCCTATTTTTACCTTACGGGCACCCTATTCGATTTCCAGGATTATTTTTCGAGACCCCTGAACCCCAAAAAAATTGAATAATAACCTTTGTTTCAGGTCCTCGAAGGGGCCGTCCCGAGCCCCGTCACTGTTTTGCTCCATTTTTTTACCACATGCGATGGACCTACACCGCACGCCCCACGATCGTTTTTGCCCCTAAACACCTATTAAGATCCCTATTAAGGCCTCTTCTAGAGAGGGGAAAAATAACTTTATATGCAATCGTCAAAGACCTTCTCATCATCACACAAATGACCTTTTCACCCCGAATCCTTTGGTCTAAGGTCCTATTTTTATCTTACGGACACCTCGATCGATTGCCAAGATTTTTTTTTCAGGGACCCCTGAACTCGAAAAAAACAGTGAATAATAGCCTTTGTCGCAGGCACCCCGGAAGGGCAGACTCGGGCCCCGTCACTTTTTCGTCTCCTTTTTTACCACGGTTTTATGGACCTCCACAGCACACCCCACGATCGTTTTCGGCCCCTAAAAACCTCTAACGATACCTCTTACGGCCTCTTCTAGAGACGGGAAAAACAGTCTGATATGCAATCGTCTAAGGCCTTCTTATCATCCCTTATATGAGCTTTTCACCCAGAATAATTTGGTCTGGGCTCCTACTTTTATTTTAAGGGCAACCCGGTCGATTTCCGGGATTTTTTTTCTGGGACACTTGAAGCCCAAAAAATAGTGAATAATAGCCTTTGTTTTAGGCCCCCGCACGCGCCGGTCCCGGGCCCCGTCACTTTTTCGACCTGTTTTTTACCACGTGCTATGGACCTCCACAGCACCCCCCATGAGCGTTTTCGGCCCATAAACACCTCTTAAGATCCCTCTTATGGCCTCTTCCTGAGAGGGGAAAAAATGCCTTATATGCAATCGTCTAAGGCCTTCTTATCATCCGTTATATGACCTATTCACTACGAACCTTTGGACCTGAGTTCCTCTATTTACCTAACGGGCACACCGGTCGATTTTCAAAACTTTATTTTTCGATACCCCTACAGTCCTACACCCCAAAAAAAAGTGAATAATAGCCATTGTATCAGGCCCCCGGAGGGGCCGTCCTGGGCCCCATCACTTTTTCGACCAATTTTTTGTACCACGTGCTATTGCCTCTACAGCACCCCTACGATCGTTTTCGGCCCCTAAACACCTCTTACGATCACTCTTATGGCCTCTTCAAGAGTGGGGTAAAACAACCTCATAAACAAACGTCTAAGTCCTTGTTATCATCCCTTATATGACCTTTTCACCCCGAATCCTTTGTTCTAGGTACTTATTTTTTCCTAACAGGCTCCCCAGTCGATTTCCCAGGACCCCTGTAACCCAAAAAAAAAGTGAATAATAGGCTTTGTTTATTTCAGGCCCCCGGAGGGGCCGTCCCGGGCTCCGCCACTTTTCCTCCCCGTTTTTTTACCACATTATATGGACCTCAACAGCATCCCCCACGATCATTTAAGGCCCCTAAACACCTATTACGATCCCTCATATGGCTTCTTCTAGAGAGGAGAAAAGCATCCTTAAATCCATTCGTCTAAGCCCTTCTTATCATCCCTCATATGACCTTTTCACCCCGAATCCTTTGGCCTTGGTTCCTATTTTTACCTTACGGGAACCCGGGTTGATTTCTGGGATTTTTTTTCCTGGACCCCTGAACCCCGAAAAAATGAGATTTCTTTCAAGCTTGCGGAGGGGCAGTCCCGGGCCCTGTCACTTTTTCGCCCTATTTTTTTACCGCATGCTATGGACCTCCACAGCACCCTCCACGATCGTTTTCTGCCCTTAAACACCTCTTAGGATCCCTCTTATGGCCTTTTCTAGAAAGAGGGGGGAAAATTAGCCTTATATGCAATAGTCTAAGGCGTTCTTATCATCCCGCATATAACCCTTTCACCCTGAATCATTTGTTCTGGGTTCATACTTTTACCTTACGGGCACCGCGGTCGATTTTGGGGATTTTTTTTTTTCAGGACTCCTGAACCCCAAAAAATAGTGAATAATAGGTTTCAGTCCTCCGGAGAGGCCGTCCCGGGCCCCGTCACATTTTCATCCCATTTTTTACCACGTGCTATGGACCTCCACAGCACCCCCCACGATCGTTTTCGGCCCCTAAACACCTCTTAGGATCCCGCTCATCTTCTAGAGAGGGGAAAAACAACCTTATATGCAATCATCTAACGCCTTCTTATCATCTCTTATATGACCTTTTCACCCCGAATCTTTTGGTCTGGGTTCCTATTTTTAACTTATGGACACCCTGGTCGATTTTTGGGATTTTATTTTCCGGGACCCCTGAACCCCAAAAAATAGTTAATAATAGCCTTTGTTTTTCGCCCCCAGAGGGGCCGGCGAGGCCCAGTCATTTTTTCGCCCCGTTTTTTTACTACGTGCTATGGACCTCCATAGAACCTCCCATGATCGTTTTCAGCCCCTAAACACCTCTTAGGATCCCTCGTATGGCCTCTTCCAAAGAGGGGAAAAATATCCTTATATGCAATCGTCTAAGGCCTTCTTATCATCCTTCATATGACCTTTTCACATGAACTCTCTGGTCTGGGTTCCTATTTTTACCTTAAGGGCAACCCAGCCTAATTTGGGATTTTTTTTTTCTGGGACCCCTGAACTCCAATAAACAGTGAATAATAGCCTTCATTTTAGGTCCCCGGAGGTGCCGTCCCGGGCCCTTTCACTATTTGGCTCGATTTTTTTACCACATGCTCTGGACCTCCACAGCACCCCTCACGACCGTTTTCGGCCCCTAAACACCTCTTATGGCCTGTTCTAGAGGGGGGAAACCAGCCTTATGTGGAATCGTTTAAGGCCTTCTTATCACCCCTCATATAACCGTTTCACTCTGAATCTTTGGTTTTGGGTTCCTGTTTTTAACTTTCGTACACCCCGCTCGATTTTCGGGATTTTATTTTCCGGGACCCCTGAACCACAAAAAACAGTGAATAATAGCATTTGTGTTGTGCCCTAGGATAGGCCGTCCTGGGCCCAGTCACTTTTTCGCCCCTTTTTTTAACCACGTGCTATGGACCTCCCGACACCACTCACGATCGTTTTCGACCCCTAAACACCACTTAGGATCTCTCTAATGGCCTCTTCCGGATTGGGAAAAAATAGTCTGTTGTGCAATCACCTAAGGACTTCTTATGCTCCCTCATATGACTTTTCACCGCGAATCCTCTGGCCTGGGTCCCTATTTTTACCTTATGGGCACCCGGTGAATTTATGGGATTTTTTTTTTCTGGGACCCCTGACCTCCAAAAAACTCTGAATAATAGTCTTTGTTTTAGGCCCCCGGAGGTGCCGTCCAAGGCCCCGTCACTTTTTTGCCTAGTTTTTTTTTACCACATGCTATGAACCTCCACAGCACCCCCACGATCATTGTTGGCCCCTGAACACCTCTTAGGATCCCTCCTACGACCTCTTCCAGCGAGGGGAAAACCAGCCTTATATGCATTCGTCTAAGGCCTTCTTATCGTCTCTCATATGACCTTTTCACCCCGAATCTTTTAGTCTCGGTACCTATTTTTTACCTTAATTGCACACCGGTCGATTTTCGGGATTTTTTTTTTCTAGGACCCCTGAACCCCAAAAACTAGTGAAAAATAGCCTTTGTTTTGGGCCCCCGGAGAGGCCGTCAAGGACCCTGTCACATTTTCGCCCCATGTTTTTACCACGTACTATGGACTTCCACAGCACCCCCGAGGATCGTTTTCGGCCATTAAACACCACTTACAATACCTCTAATGGCCTCTTATCATCCCTTATACTTAATCGTCTACGGCTTTGTTATCATCCCTTATATGACCTTTTCACCCCAAATCCTTTGGTCTGGGGTCCTATTTTTATCTGACGTCCACCCTAGTCATTTTCCGGGATTTTTTTTTTCGGGACCCCTAAACCCCAAAAAATAGTGAATAATAGCCTTTGTTTAAAGCACCCAGAGGGGCTGTCCTGGGCCCCGTCACTTTTTCAACCCATTTTCTTTACAACGTGCTATGGACCTCCACAGCACCCCCGACGATTGTTTTCGGCCCGAAACAACTTTTAGTTTCCCTTTTATGGCCACTTCAAGAGAGGGGAAAACCATCATTATATGCAATCATCTAAGGCCTTCTTATCATCCCTCGTATGACCTTTTCACCTTGAATCCTCCAGTCTGGGTTCCTATTGTTACCTTACGGGAACCCTGGTCGATTTCTGGGATTTTTTTCAGGGACCCCTAAACCCAAAAAAATAATGAATAATAGCCTTTGTTTTAGGCCCCTAGAGGTGCCTTCTCGGGCCCTGTCCCTTTTCCGCGATGTTTTTTTTTTACCACGTGCTTTGGACCTCCATAACACCCCCCACGATAGTTTTCGGCCCCTAAACGCCTCTTAGTTTCCCTCTTATGGCCTCTTCTAGAGAGGGGAAAACCAACCTTAAATGCAATTGAATAAGGCCATCTTATCATCCCTGATATGACCTTTTCACCCCGAATTCTTCGGTATGGGTACCAATTTTTACCATACGGGCACCCCGGTCGATTTCCGAGATTTTTTTTCCGGGACTCCTGAACCCCAAAAAACAGTGAATAATAGCCTTTGTTTTGGGACCCCAGAGGGGCCGTCCCGAGCACCTACACTTTTTTGCGCCATTTTTTTACCACGTGCTATGGACCTCCACAGCACCACCACGATCGTTTTCGGCCCCCTAACACCTCTTAGGATCCCTCTTATGGCCACTTCTAGAGAGGGGAAAAACAACCTTATATGCAATCGTCTAAGGCGTTCTTATTATCCCTCATATGACCTTTTCACCCCCGATTCTTTTGTTCTTGGTTCCTATTTTTAACTTACAGACACCACGGTCCATTTTCGGGATTTTTTTTTTCTGGACCCCTGAACCCCAAAAAACAGTGAATAATAGGCTTTGTTTGACGCCCCCGGAAGGGCAGTCCCGGCACTGTCACTTTTTCGCCCCATTTTTTTACCACGTGCTATGGACCTCTACAGCACCCCCCCACGATCTTTTTCGTCCCCTAAACACCTCTTAGGATCCCTCGTATGGCCTGTTGAAGTGAGGGGAAACTAAAAACCAGTGAATTGCCTTGGTCGATTTCCGGGATTTTTTCCTGGACTCCTGAACCCCAAAAAACAGTGAATAATAGCCTTTGTTTTGGGCCCCCGGAGGGGCCATCCCAAGCAACTACACTTTTTTGCCCCATTTTTTTTACCACATGCTATGGCCCTCCACAGCACCACCATGACCGTTTTCGGCCCTTGAACACCTCTGAGAATCCCTCTTATCGCCTCTTGTAGAGAGGGGAAAAACAGCCTTATATGCAATAGCCTAAGGCATTCTTATCATCCCTCATATGACCTTCTCACCCCCGATTCTTTGTCTGGGTTACTATTTTCACCTACGGACACCCCGGTCGATTTTCATGATTTTTTTCCGGGACCCCGAAACCCCAAAAACTAGTGAATAATAGGCTTTGTCGTAGGCCCCCGGAGGGTGCGTCCTGCGCCCTGTCACTTTTTCGCCCCGTTTTTTATCACGTTCTATGGACCTCCACAGCCCCCCCCACGATCGTTTTCGGACCCTAAAAACCCCTTACGATCCCTCATATAGCCTCATATAGAGAGGGTAAAAGCATCCTTATGTACAATCGTCTAAGGCCACCTTATCATTCCTCATATGACCTTTTCACCCCGAATCCTTTGGTCAGGTTTCNCTCTTCCAGAAAAGGGAAAACCAGCCTTATATGCAATCGTCTAAGGCCTTCTTGTCATCCTTCATATGACCTTTTCATCGCGAATCGTTCGGTCTTGGTTCATATTTTAACTTGCGGACACTCCGGTCGACCCCTGGGATTTATTTTTCCGGGACCCCTGAACCCGAAAAACCTAGTGAATTGCCTTGGTTTTAAGTCCCTAGAGGGTTAGTCTTGGGACTCGTCACTTTTTCCCCTCTTTTTTTACCACGTGCTATGGACCTCCACAGCACCCCCCACGATCGTTTACGGCTGCTAAACACCTCTTAGGATCCCTCTTATGGCCTCCTCCAAAGAGAGGAAAACCAGCCTTATATCCAATCGGCTAAGGCCTATTTATCATCCCTCATATGACCTTTTCACCACAAATCCTTTAATCTGGGTTCCTATCTTTAACATCCGGCTACCCCGATCGATTTCCGTAATTTTTTTTTTCCGGGACCCCAGAACCTGAAAAAACAGTGAATAATTGCCTTTGTTTTAGGCCCCCAGAGGGGTTATCCCGGGCCCCGTTTCTTTTTCGCCTCGTTTTTTTTCCACGTGCTATGGACCTCTACAGCACCCCCTACGATCGTTTTCGGCCCCTAAACAACTCTTAGGAACTCCCTTATGGCCTCTTCTAGAGAGGGGAAAACCAGCCTTATGTGCAATCGTATAAGTCCTTATCATCCCTCATATTACTTTTTTACCCCGAATCCTTTGGTATGGATTCCTATTTTTACCTTACGGGCACCTCGATCAATTTTCGAGATTTTTTTTTCGAGACCCCTGAACCCCAAAAAACAGTGAATAATAGCCTTTGTTTTGGGCCCCTGGAGGGGCCGTCCCGAGCACCTACACTTTTTTGCCCCATTTTTTACCACGTGCTATGGACCTCCACAGTACCACCACGATCGTTTTCGGCCGTTGAACACCTCTAAGGATACCTCTTATGGCCTCTTCTATATAGGGGAAAAACAGGCTTATATGCAATAGGATAAGGCATTCTTATCATCTCTCATATCACCTTTTCACCCCTAATTCTTTTGGACTGGGTTCCTAATTTTAACCTCCATAGCAACCCCCACGATGGTTTTCGGCCCCTAAACAACTATTAGGATCCTTCTTATGGCCTCTTCTAGAGAGGGGTAAACAAGCCTTATATGCAATCGTCTAAGGCCTTGTTATCATCCCTCATATAACGTTTTCACCCTGAATCCTTTGGTATAGTTTCCTATTTTGACATTACCGGCACCCTGGTCGATTTTTGAGATTTTTTTTCCGAGACCCCTGAACCCCAAAACATAGTGTATAATAACCTTTGTTTTAGGCCCCCAGAGGGGCTATCTCGGGCCCCATCAATTTTTAACTCCGTTTTTTTACCACATGCTATGGACCTCCACAGCATCCCCACGATCGTTTTCATTTTCGAGATTTTCTTGTTCTGGGGCCCCTAGACCCCAAAAAAAAGTGATTACCAGCCTTTGTTTTAGGCCCCGTCACATTTTTGCCCCGTATTTTTACCACGTGCTATGAACCTCCACAGCACCGCCACAATCGGTTTCGGCCCCTAAACACCTATTAGGATCCCTTTTATGGCTTGTTCCAGAGAGGGGAAAACCAGCCTTATATGCAATCGTCTAATGCCTTCTTATCATCCCTCATATGATGTTTTCACCTCGAATCCTTTGGTACGAGTTCCTATTTTTACTTTACGGGCGACCCATTAATTTCTAGGACCCCTGAACCCCAAGCAAAAGCGAATAATAGCCTATTTCGGGCTCCTGGTGGGGCCGTCCCGAGCCCTGCCACTTTTTCGCCCCGTTTATTTACCACGTGCTGTGGACCTCCACAGCATATCCCATGATCGTTTTCCACCCCTAACAACCTCTTAGGATCCCTCTTATGGCCTCTTCCAAAGAGGGGAAAAACAGCCTTATATGCACTCGTCTAAGGCCTTTTTATCATCTCTCATATGACCTTTTCACCCCGAATCTTTTGGTCTGGGTTCCTATATTTAACTTACGGACACCCCGGCCGATTTTCTGTTTTTTTTTTCCTGGACCCCTGAACCCCAAAAATAGTGAATAATAGCCTTTGTTTTAGGCCCCGAAGGGGCCGTCCTGGGCCATTTAGCTTTTTCACATCATTTTTTTTCATGTTTTATAGAACTGCATAGCACCCCCCACGATTGTTTTCGGCCCCTTAACACCTCTTAGGAACCCTCTTATGGCCTCTTGCAGAGAGGGGAAAACCAACCTTATCAACAATCGTCTAAGGCCTTCTTATCATCCCTCATATGACCTTTTCACCCAGAATCCTCTGGTCTCAGTTTGTATTTTCACCTTACTGGCACCCTGGTTGATTTCAGGGATTTTTTTTCGGGACCCCTAAAGCCTAAAAAACAGTGAATGATTTGCCTTTATTTCGGGCGTCCGGAGGGGCCGTCCCAGGCCCTATCTCTATTTCGGCCCGTTTTTTTACCACGTGCTAGGGACCTCCACAACATTCCCCACGATCGTTTTCGGCCCCTAAACATCTATTAGGATCCCTGTTATGGCCACTTCTCGATAGGGGAAAAACAACCTTAAGCTTTTTCTTGGGGTTATTTTTTCGCCCCGTATTTTTTCGCCCCCATATTTTTACCATGTGCTATCGACCTCCACGTCACCCCCCATGATTGTTTTCGGCCCCTAAGCACGTCTTAGAATCCCTCTTATGGCCTCTTACTGAGAGGGGAAAACCAGCCTTATATGCAATCGACTAAAGCCTTCTTATCACCCTTCATAAGACCTTTTCACCCCGAATGTTTTCGTTTGGGTTCCTATTATTAACTTACGGACACCTCGAATGATTTTCGGGATTTTTTTTACGGGACCCATTAACCACAAAAAGTGAATTATAGCCTTTGTTTAGGGCCCCTGGAGGGGCCTTCTCGGGCCCCGAAACATTTCGCCCCGTTTTTTAACCGCGTGCTATGGACCTTCACAGCACCCCAAACGACCGCTATCGGCCCCTAAACACCTCTTAGGATCCCTCTTATGGCCTCTTCCAGAGTGGGGAAAAACAGCCACATATGCAATCGTCTAAGGCCTTCTTATCATCCCTCATATGACCTTTTCACCTCAAATCCTTTGGTCTGGGTTCCTATTTTTACCTTACGGGCTCTCAGTTGATTTCCGGGATTTTTTTTTTCGACACCCCTGATCCCCAAAAAACACCCCAGTTGTTTTAGGCCCCCAAAGGGGCCGTCCCGGGCCCAGTCATTTTTTCGTCCTGTTTTTTTACCACGCGCTATGGACCTCCAAAGCACCCCCCATGATCGTTTTTGGCCCCTAAACACCTCTTAATTTCCCTCTTATGGCCTCTTCTAGAGAGGGGAAAACCAGTGATACGAAACATGGTGATAACTTCCATGGTTTGATAATGGCTTCTAAAGATGATACAAGTAAGGGGGAAATAATGGTTTATGGATATTCAGGGCTTTTTGGATCTTCTAATACATCATCATGGGTTTGTATGGTGACACACGAAAATGCAAGATCATTGAAGCAAAGCAAAGAACGGTGGAATTAGGGGAATAAGATGGTTTTGCCTATGAGTTTTTCCCACATCGCATGATTGGGTTTTCTGATTTTAGGCATTGATTATTTTATTTCTTGAGGTGTCATAATCATCATTTACAGCCTTATACACATGGAGAATGACTTCTTGAAGGTTTCTTGTTAAAAAGATTGAATCTTGAAAGGTTTCTGGAAGATTTGAAGAAAAACACACAAAATGGCGCAAAAATTGGACGATCTTGAGTAGCGTAAATTTTGACGATTTTTAGGTGATTCGGGTGGATCAAATTTTTGTGTAATTCAGGTTGTAATTTGTTGATTATCTTGATTAGCAAGGTAAGAATAAGTTTGTTAGGATATTTTTTAATTAGATGGAGTTTGTTAGGATATTTTAGCAAGTTGCATGACATGTAGTGATGATGTGGCATTCTTATGTTGTGAGTCATTGATAAGTCACTAGATTTGGGTGAATTTACCTAATGTTATGCGTGTATTTTTGCTTAGTTTTGTTAGGATTTTGTTGATGATTATGACTATAAATAATCTCAACATTAGTTTGTAAAAATTCAAATTAGAGAATTCAATAAACATTGATTGTTTAAGTTTGCTTGTTTTCTACAAAACAAACCAGAACCGAAGGTGAAGAATTTTTCGTGTGTGGAAAATTTTTAACATCTTACAAGAGTTGGTGCTTAGGCTTTAGACTCATTTGAGGATAGTTATAAGAATGGAGGGTTCGTAGCTTTAATCAATTTATAAAATTATTCGACATAGATCGATTTTCTTGGAGCTTAGCTTTTGACAAAATCGAACTAAGATTCTATCATTGTGAGTGGCGATTTCTTTTATCAAAATTCACATCAACTGTTGGTGCTTTCGTTGAGAGAACATTAATCCTGAACGTTATTGGTATAATTTCATTGTTGAATCAAAAGTAACCATGTCAACAGATGAAGTAAATACTCCTAAGATCACCACTGAGGAATTGCACAAGGACATAGAGGAATTAAAAGCTATGTTTGAGGCCACCATGAAGGGTTTTGCTGAAAAACTAAAATCACCAAGCAAGTCCAAGGGTGCAAGTAAAAGGGAGACGGATTCTATTTCTGATGATGAGCAAGCAATCTCAAGGAGTGCACGAAAACCAAGAAACAATACTCATCAAGTTCTAGTAATGAAGAACCTAAGAATAGGCGAGAAAAAAGGAAATGCCTAAGGATGATGATCGCAATCTTAAACTGGATATTCTTTAATTCGGTGGAAGTTTGGATCCTGAAAAGTTCTTAGATTGGCTAAGAAGGATTGAACGAATTTTCAAATATAAATAATATGATGATCGAAAATCGTACATGATTGCAGAATTGAAATTGACAGGCTTGGCAAGCTTATGGCTTGAAGGTATGCAAAAGAAAAGAAAGAAGGATGGAAAGTCTAAAGTAGCCAGTTGGACGAAATTAAAGAAGGAGATGAGGAGACGTTTTGTTCCTCAGGATTACGAGCAAGGCAACTTGATAAAGATGCATACTTTAAAGCAGGATCGAAAATCAGTCGAAGAATATACATCTAAATTCCTCAATTTGTTCACCATCTGCGATATAGAAGAAAAAGAGGATCATCAAGTTGCTCGTTATGTTGCTGGTCTAGATGAAAGAATAAGAGAAAAGGTGGAATTACAGTCTTATTGGACTTTTGATGATGTTTGCAAGGTTGCATCTAGGGTTGAGAAGCAATTTTCCAAAAAACCAAGTACTTTTTCGAAACCCTTTTTTAAGAAAGAAGGTGCCATTGTTTCATTTAAACATAATTTCGATTCTACTTCAAAACCTCCTCCATATATCAAGGATAAAGGCTTGAGTATTAAAGGTCAAGGCCATATCCAGAAGGATTGTCCTCATTCAAGGGTTCATACTACTTGAAATTGGCCAGATGATAAAAACTTTGAAGAAGAGGAGAATGAGCAATAGAAGGATGGCGTGAATTATGACACTTAAGAAGAGGAGATTGAGGAAATTACTCCTGAGGTGAATGGCAAGAATTTAGTTCTCAGAAGGGTTTTGCAATCTAAAGTTTCGCCACCTACAGAGAATCAGAGGGATAAAACTTTCATCACCAGGCGCAATGTTCTAGGGAGATTGTGTGATGTAATAATTGATTGAGGTAGTTGCACTAATGTAGTCTCTACTGTATTGATCAACAAACTGGAAATTCCTACCACTGAACATCCTCAACCATACAAGTTACATTGGCTCAGTAACACAAGTGACGTCAAAGTGAATAAACACGCTCTAGTTAGTTTTAAGATTGGAAATTTCGATGATCAAGTGCACTGTGACGTATGTCCTATGGATGCATGCCATATATTGCTTAGAAGGCCATGGCAATATGATAGATTCATACAGTTTTATGGTAGAGCAAACATATACATCATTAGGAAATAAGCACGAGGAAAACCAGTTGTCCTGAAACCTTTGGAAAGTTCAAAATTTTCGAAAGATGTGGCAATAAGGAGGGAGTTTTGTTGATTGATGTGAAAGCCAAGGTGCAAGAGGTAAAGAATTGTGAGAAGTTCTATGTGGTAATGGCTAAGGAAGTGCAAGAGAAAGCAACGAGCATCCCTCGTGAGTTGCGCCCAATGTTGCGCGAATTTCAAGACATATTTCCTGATGAATTGGCACTAGGGTTGCCACCCATTAGAGGAATTGAACATCAAATTGATTTGGTTCCTGGAGCTCAGATTCCTAATAAACTAGCTTACAGGTGCAATCGAGAAGAAACTAAAGAAATTCAATGGCAGATTGAAGAGTTGATGGCAAGAGGGTAGGTCAGGGAAAGCATGAGTCCATGTGCAGTACCGACATTGATTGTTCCTAAAAAGGATGGATCATGGAGAATGTGCATTGATTCTAGAGCTGTGAATAACATCACCATCAAATGTAGGTTTCCTACTCCTCGATTAGATGATTTATTGGATGAATTGTTTGGCTCACAAGTGTTTACTAAGATTGATTTGATGAGTGGTGACCATCAAATTCGAATAAAGGAGGGTGATGAATGGAAAACAGGGTTTAAAACTAAACTAGGACTCTATGAATGGTTAATTATGCCTTTTGATCTTACTAATGCTCCTAGTACTTTTATGAGATTGATGAATAAAGTTTTGAAACCTTTCGTTGGAATGTTGGTGGTTGTCTATTTGTATGATATACAGGCGTATAGTGCAAGTGTGGAAGATCATCTACAACATCTAAGAGAAGTGCTCGAAACTTTGAGGAAGTAGAAGTTGTATGCTAAGCTCGAAAAGTGCTCGTTCATGGTCTCAAGTGTAACATTCTTAGGTTACATTGTTTCTAAGGATGGCGTCTCAGTTTATCCTTCGAAAGTAGAAGCTATTAAATCATGACCAGTTCCGAAATCTGTGACTGAGGTGCGTGCTTTTGATGGTTTAGCTTCTTTCTAAAGAAGATTTGTGATGAATTTCTCCTCTGTAGTAGCACCTATAACCAAGTGCATTAAGAAGAACAAGGAGAAGTTTTAATGGACCAAAGATGCGCAAAAGGCCTTCAATTTGGTGAAGAAATTGCTTTGTCATGCTCCTATCTTATCTCTACCAGATTTTTTGAAACCTTTTGAATATGAGAAAGATGCTAGTGGCGTGGGGATTGGTGCAGTGTTGGTTCAAGGTAGGCGGCCTATAGCTTATTTCAGTAAGAAATTGAATGCGACTTGATTGAACTACTCTACCTATGACAAAGAATTCTATGCTATTGTTCGAGCATTGGATCATTGGAGTCATTATCTGTGCCAAAGTCACTTTATATTGCATTTTGATCATGAGGCTCTAAAGCATATCAATGGCCAACATAAACTCAATCCAAGACATGCTAAGTGGGTTGAATTTTTGCAGTCTTATCAATTTTCATCAAAGTACAAAGAAGGCAAATCTAATGTGGTTGCTGATGCTCTATGAAGGAGGTATGCTTTAATTGGTGTTCTTAATTTCAAATTGCTTCGTTTGGATTTGATTACACAATATTACGAGCAAGCTGGAGATTTCGGTCCTATTTATTCACAAATTACGAAGGGTTCAATGGGATCTTATGTGCTACATGATGGATTCTTATTCAAAGGGAATCTACTTTGCATCCCTAAGTGCAGTATTCGTGAATTGCTAGTCAGAGAAGAACATGGGGGTGGAATTGCAGGTCACTTTGATATCACAAAAACATTGACAATGTTGCAAGAGCATTTCTATTGGCCTAGAATGATTGCTGATGTGTAAGCCGTAATATCCTAGTGTGCAGTTTGTCAAAAAGCCAAGGCATCCTTCCATCAAGGATTCTACACACCATTGCTAGTGCTAGAAGCTCCTTGGGATGATATTTCTATGGATTTTATAGTTGGTTTGCCTAGAACTGCAAGGAAAAAGGATGCTATAATGGTTGTGGTTGATAGGTTTTCAAAGATGGCTCACTTCATACCTTACCACAAGACTGATGATGCTGTCAATGTTGCAGACTTGTATTTTCGAGACATTGTGAGGTTACATGGAGTTCCGAACACAATTGTAAGTGACAGGGAAACGAAATTCATGAGCTATTTCTAGAAATCATTTTGGCGTTTGATAGGGACAAAATTGCTCTTCATTACTTCTTATCATCCACAAAAAGATAGTCAAAATGAAGTCACCAACAGAACCCTAGGCGTTCTACTTCGTGGTTTGGTAAGTAAGACAAAAAAAGATTGGGACTTGAAATTAGCTCATGCAGAGTTTGCTTATAATCGTTCACCTGCATATGCAACTAAACATTCACCTTTTGAAGTTGTTTATGGAGTCAATCCCAAGCTACCTATTAATTTCGTGGCTATTCCCATAGGTGAGCTCGTTCATAAAGATGCTTTAGCAAAAATTGAATATATGTAGAAGTTACATGCATAGGCTAGAGCAAGGATTGAGCATGTGAATGATATCTACAAGACAAGAGCTAACAAAAATAAAATCAAACAAACATACAAGGAAGGTGATTTGGTATGGTTACATCTAAGGAAGGAAAGATTTTCTAATCAAAGGAAAAACAAGCTAATGCCTAAGTGTAATGGACCATTCCAAATCGTGAGCAAGATCGGGGACAATGCATATAAACTCGAATTGCCTGGTGAATATGGTGTGCATGCCACATTCAACATTGGTGATTTGTCTCCTTATACTCATGATGATCAACTTCGAGGTTGGAGGAGAGGAGGATGATACCAAACAAGGTGATAACTTCGAAGGTTTAATAATGGCTTCTAAAGCTGATACAAGTAAGAGGGAAATAACGGCTTATGGAGATTCAAGGCTATTGGGATCTTCTAAGACATCATCATGGGCATGTATTGTGACACACGAAAATACTTGATCATTGAAGCAAAGGAAAGTATGGTGGAAATACGGGAATAAGATGGTTTTGCCTATGAGTTTTTCCCACTTCACTTGGTAGGGTTTTCTCATTTTAGGCATTGAGTCATTTTATTTTTTAAAGTTTTTTAATCATTATTTAAAGACTTATACACATGGAGAATGACTTCTTGAAAGATTTCATGAATATTTGAAGAAAAACACACAAAATGGCACAAAATTGGACGATCTTGAGTAGCGTCAATTTTGACGATTTTTGGGTGATTTGGGTGGATCAAATTTTTGTGTAATTCTGGTTTTAATTTGTTTATTATCTTTATTAGCAAGGTAAGAAAATGTTTGTTAGGATATTTTTTAATTAGATAGAGTTTGTTAGGATATTTTAGCAAGTTGCATGACATGTAGTGATGATGTGGCATTCTTATCTTGTGAGTCAATGATGAGTCACTACATTAGGGTGAATTTAACTAATGTTATGTGTGTATTCTAGCTTAGTTTATTCAGGATTTTGTTGATGATTATTAGTATAAATAATCTCTACATTAGTTTGTAAAAATTCAGATTAGAGAATTCAGTAAACATTGATTGTTTAAGTTTGCTTGTTTTCTACAAAACAAACCAAAACCGAAGGTGAGGAAATTTTCGAGTGTGTAGACATTTTGGAACATCTTAAAAGAGTTGGTGCTTAGGATTTAAACTCTTGTGCGGATAGTTTGAGAATTGAGGGTGTGTAGCGTTAATCAATTCATAAAATTTTTCGACTTTGATCGATTTTCTTGGTGCTTAGCTTTAGAGAAAACCAAACTAAGATTCTATCATTGTGAGTGGCGATTTCTTTAATCAACATTCACATCAACCAGCCTTATATACAATCGTCTAAGGCCTTGTTATAATCACTCATATGACCTTTTCACCCCAAATCTTTTGGTATGGGTTCCTATTTTTTCCTTACGAGCACCCTCCTCATTTTCGGGAATTTTTTTTCCGGGACCCCTGAACCACAGAAAAGAGTGAATAATAGCCTTTGTTGTAGGGCCACATCACTTTTTCGCCCCGTTTTTTACCACGTGCTATGGACTTCCACATCACCCCCACCGATTGTTTTCGGCCCGTAAACACCTCATAGGATCCCTCTTATGGCCTCTTTCTAGAGAGGGGAAAAACAACCACATATGCAATCGTCTAAGGCCTTCTTATCATCCCTCACATCCCTCATATGACCTTTTCACCCAAATGTTTTGGTCTTGGTTCCTATTTTTAACTTTCGGACACCCTAGTTGATTTCCGGGATTTTTTTTCCTAGACCCCTGAAACCCAAAAAAATTGAATAATGGCCTTTGTTTCACCCTTTTTTTTACATGTTATGGACCTCCACAGCACCCCCCCCCCCCCCCCCCCCCCCCCCCA
>PYUH01000278.1:379668-448343 GCA_016808085.1 Suaeda aralocaspica
CCCCCCCCCCCGATCGTTTTCGGCCCCTAAACACCTCTTAGGATCCCTCGTATGGCCTCTTCTAGGGAGGGGAAAAACAACCATATATTCAATCGTCTAAGGCCTTGTTATCAACCCTCATATGACCTTTTCATTCTGAATCCTTTTGTCTAGGTTCCTATTTTTATCTTACAGGCGATTTCCGGGATTTTTTTTCCTAGACCCCAGAATCCCAAAAAACAGTGAATAATAGCCTTTTTTTTAGGCCCCCGGAGTGGCCTCCTGGGCCCCGTCCCTTTTTCGGCCGTTTTTTTACTACATTATATGGACCTCCACAGCACCCCCCACGATCATTTTCGGCCCCTAAACACCTGTTAGCCTCTTCCAAAGAGGGGAAAAACAGCCTTATATGCAATCGTCTAAGGCTTTCTTATATTCCCTCATATGACCTTTTCACCTTGAATCATTTGTTCTAAGATCCTATTTTTACCTTATGGGAACCCCGGTCAATTTCCGGGATTTCTTATTCCGGGACAACTTAACGACAAAAAACAGCGAATAATAGTCTGTGTTTTAGGCCCCCGGAGGGGCCGTCCCCAGCCCTGTCACTTTTTCGCCCCGTTTTTTTACCACGTTGTCACGTGCTGACTAATTCCCCTTAGTCTTTCCACGCTGCCCACTAACTTCCACCCCTGGATGCTAGTCAAGGCTAAACCCTTCCTTAGTATAGAGCTAAATAATGCAACGAAAGCTTAAATAAAAGAATAAGAAAAGCACAAGTTTATGAGTATGAGTTTTATTTCTTAGAGAGAAACTGAATACAATACTTATATTACTCTCTGTATCTCTCTCTGTGGGTTGGTTCGTGCAGGCTCTTTGACTCCCGCAAAGCCAGTCAACCTCGTGAGACACTTGCTCAACAGTCTGTCGTGAACAAGTCTGACTTCCCCTTGACACGCTCCTCGTGCCTGCGTAGCTCACTCGTTGAGCTGATTATCTCAATTAGCAAGACACGTCCCTTGTATCAAGCTACCAAGTATTCGTCCCAGACGAATGTGTTAGTGCGTTGGACAGATCCAGTTAGCCCTTAGCACTTACCCCAAGTAGCACACCCCTTGTGCCCAAGTTATCCCCACACACTCACCCACTCTAAGTTTATGTGGAAGATGGTTGCTGGAAGGAACACACAATAAAACACACAAGTGGTAGAGGGAATTAAACTCTATTAATGCTCTCTTATAAATGCTACACTTGTTTACAAAGGTGAATACTGTGCTCTCCAAGTTCCTCCCTTCTTCTAAATATACAATTGAATGACTCAGGTATTTATATACATCACCTGTCCTACTATAACTAGAATATTCTAACATTCCTACTACATTTAGAACATCCTACTTCCCCACTGTACATAGAACATCCTACATTCCTAGTGACTTTAAGATATCCAATATTCCTAGTGTATTTAGGACACGTGAGAATTCCCTAGAACACCCTCCAATGTTCTGGACCCTTTCGTAATATGCTAAATTACTTTAGACCTTACAATGAGGTTCTAAATCCTTTCATACTCTTCCAAGCGTAGTAAACAACCTCTTCACTATGTATGAACCTCGTTTCAACAACATAGCACAGCCATCCCAAAAGTACTGCTCACCTTCAGACCCAGTATTATGGTACAGCATTATTTCTTCCTACAGACTGTCTACTATAAGGGTGAGGGTGCTGCTTGACAGGCCATGAGCAGCTCCCCCTAGGGATCCTTATGCATATGCATAAGGACTATGTGTGGGATAAATAGTCGGTCCGTGACAACGTGCTATGGACCTCCACAAAACCCCCCACAATCATTTTCGGCCCCTAAATACCTCTTAGGATCCCTCTTATGGCCTCTTCCAAAGAGGGGTAAACCTGCCCTATATGCAATCGACTAAAGCCTTTTATCATCCCTCATATGACCTTTTCACGCCGAATCCTCTGGTCTGAGTTACTATTTTTACCTTACGGGTCCCCTGAACGACAAAAAACAGTGAATAATAGCCTTTGTTTTAGGCCCTCGGAGGGGCCGTCCCGTGCCCTGTCACTTTTTCGCCCCGTTTTTGTTACTAACTGCTATGGACCTCCACAGCACCCCCACGATCGTTTTTGGCTTCTAAACATGTCTTAGGATCCCTCTTATGGCCTCATCAGGAGAGGAGAAAAACAGCGTTATATGCAATTGTCTAAGGCCTTCTTCTCATCCCAAATATGAACTTTTTACACCAAATCATTTGATCTGGTTCCTATTTTTACCTTACGGGCACCCCTGTTGATTTGCGGGAATTTTTTCCTGGACGTGGCTTTCCCGGGCCCCGTCACTTTTTCACCCCGTTTTTTTTACCACGTTGTCACGTGCTGACTAATTCCCCTTAGTCTTTTGCCACGCTGCCCACTAACTTCCCCCTTGGATGCTAGTCAAGGCTAACCCTTCCTTAGTATATAGCTAAGTAATGCAACGAAAGCTTGAACAAAAGAATAAGTAAACCACAAGTTTATGAGTATGAGTTTTATTTCTTTGAGAGAAAACTGAATACAATACTTATATTACTCTTTCTACCTCTCTCAGTCTCTGTGGGTTGGATTGTGCTGACACTTTGACTCCCTCAAAGCTAATCAACCCTGTGCAACACTTGATCAACAGTCTGTCGTGAACAAGTCAGGCTTCCCCTTGACACGCTCCTTCGTGCCTGCGTAGCTCACTCCTTGAGCTGATTACCTCAATAAGCAAGACGTGTCCCTTGTGTCTAGCTCCCAAGTATTCGTCCCAGACGAATGTGTTAGTGCGTTGGACAGATCTCGTTAGCCCTTAGCACTCACCCCAAGTAATGCACCCCTTGTGCTCAAATTATCCCCACACACTCACCCTCTCTAAGTTTATGTGGAAGATGGTTGCTGGAAGGAACACACAATAAAACACACAAGTGGTAGAGGGAATTAAACTTTATTAATGCTCACTAATAAATGCTACACTTGTTTACAAAGGTGAATACTGTGCTCTCCAAGTTCCTCCTCTCTTCTCTTCTTCTGAATGACTCAGGTATTTATACACATCACCTGTCCTACTATAACTAGAATATTCTAACATTCCTACTACATTTAGAACATCCTACTTCCCTACTGTACCTAGGAAATCCTACTTTCCTACTGTACATAGAACATCCTACATTCCTAGTAACTTTAGGATATCCAATATTCCTAGTGTATTTAGGACATGTGAGAATTCCCCAGAATACCCTCCAATGTTCCGGTCCCTTCCGGAATATGCTGAACTACTCTAGACCTTACAATGAGGTTCCAGAACCTTCCATACTCTTCCAAGCGTAGTAGACAACCTCTTCACCATGTATGAACCTCGTTTCACCAACATAGCACGGCCATCCCAAAAGTAGTGCCCATCTTCAGATCCAGTATCATGGTACAGCATTACTACCTCCTGCAGACTGTCTACTATAAGGGTGAGGGTGCTGCTCTACAGCCCATGAGTAGCTCCCCCTGGGGATCCTTATGCCTATGCATAAGAACTATGAGTGGGACAAATTGTCGGCCCGTGACATTCTCCCCCACTCAAACCCTTGACGCCCTCGTCAAGGCCACGTCTCCTTCCACGTGTTCCAGGCCTTGGCTTGGTTACTTGCTCTGGTGTGATGCATCCCTCGTTGCTCTTGATGTGGTGTATGGGTTGTGTGCCCATAACTCTGACCCTTGTTGTGCCCCTTCTTCGGTCACCTCTTACACGTGAGTAGGTCATTGATGCACACCTTGAATGCCCTCTGGCCACACCTCTTTGGGCGAGGTCCTTATGTGGTCTGGAAACTTGTATGTGCCATATGCCTTTGTGCACTCGTTCCCATTGAGCATGCGTGTTTGTGCAAGCCCCTTGTTGACACACGAGTTTCTCACCTTGTTTTGTCCCTTGGACCCGAGCAACTCCCTTGGTCCTCCCACAGACCTTGTCATGATGCTTCACCCTCGGCTTGCCCATGACCTGCTCTGCTTGAGCAACCCATTGACGCTGAGGCCTAAGCGCCCATGTAGCACGCATTGATGAAATCTTTCGGCAATCCTCCGTTGTCCTAGTGATCCTCAACACATGCTGAACCCCGTTGTGTGTGATAGTCATCGTGCCATCACCAAACACCACTGGCCTCATCTTGTCTAGGAACTCCATTCCTAACACGGCTGTCTCCGACTCCATGTCGACGACTAAGAAATCAACTTTGCCCGTCCACTTCCCCAAGCGGACTCGGACATCCCATGCCCGACCGTACACCGGCGCGGACTTATTGTTGATGGCCTTCCACTCCCCATCAACCTTGGTGAACTTGACGCCCAGATCCTTGGCTTCCCTTGATGCCAAGAAGTTGTGTGATGCTCCTGTGTCCACAAGCATCCTGGTCCCAACGCCATTCACCTCCCCTTGGATCGCCATCAAACCCCCTTGCTTGATGCTTGTCCCTTGTTTTGTCGTGTCTGCCTGTTCAGTGGGCTCTCTATTCACGACCCTTGAAGTATTGAGGAGTCTCATGTTGGCTAGCGTGGCTTTCTCCTCCAAGCGCATCGCCCCACACCTCATCTCCTCTTGAGACGACTCCTCCAAGTTGGCAACTAGGGCACTCAACCTTTGCTTCGTTGGGCATTCCCTTGCCCAATGTGGCCCTCCACATATGAAGCATCCTCGTTGGTTGGTCTTTGAAGTTGATCTGAACTCCTCCTTTCGATTGTTGTTCTTTTCAAACTTGTTGCCCCCATTGCCTCCCTTCGTTCGTTTGGCGGGCTCCTCTCCCCCACCATCCTCCTTGTCACCACTACTCCTGGCATCCTTCTTAGGACCCCTGAACTCTGTCAAGGACTCTGCAATAGCAATGGCATCAGCGAGTGTTTGAGGGTTCCTCCTCTTTACCTCCAGTTGAGCCCAATGCTGCAANTGCCCAATGCTGCAACCCTCCGGTGAAGTAGATGATTTGGGTCTTCTCTGTCATGTCTTCGACTTCAAGCAAAAGAGATGTGAATGTCTTGATATATTCCTTAATGTGGCTAGTGTGCTTCAACTCACGTAGCTTCGTCATAGACACGTCTTGAGCATTCTCTGGGTAGAATTGCTTCTTGAAGTCCTTCTTAAACTCATCCCAAGTGTCGATGGAATAAGTTCCTTTCTTGATATCCAACTCTCGCCTTCTCCACCATAGGATACCATCCTCCCCGAGGTACATAGTGGCAGTATTGATCTTGGAGGTTTCATCCTCCACGTGCATGGCTTCAAAATACCTCTCCATACTCCAAAGGAAATTGTCGATCTCTCGAGCATCCCTTTTCCCTAAGTACTTGGAAGGTTTGGGAATGTCCATCTTTGGCCCGGCCTGGATCGTCACACCCCCATTTACTGCAGCCTTCTTGCACAATAACAGCTCGTCCTTGAGGAGTTCATTCTCTTTCCTCAAGGCTGAGAGCTCTTCCCATACTTTAGCCATCTCGCTCTCCATCTTCTCTCTAACATGGCTCACGAGCGTGTTGGCTCCGGCGGAACGCTCAATAGCAATCTCTTCAACCCTTGTGTCAACAACGTCCATTTACTCTCTGAGCGCCCCAATATCCATCTCGGCCTTCCTTAGCCCATCGGATAGTTCTGCGGCTCCCCTCTCGACCCTTGTGGATCGCTCCTCTGCTTTTGTCTAGTTTTCAACCGCCTTTGCTACCCGTTTCTCCAGCTTCTCAAATGCCGCCTGAGTAACCTTTGGCGCATTGCCTTCAGTTGCTTGTACTGAAGTGCTACTCTTGTCCTTGGCCATCGAATTCTTAATTCAACTTCGTTCACTTGCTAACACACTTGGACAATACCCCAACGACCGTAGCCGCTCTGATACCACTTGTCACGTGCTGACTAATTCCCCTTAGTCTTTTGCCACGCTGCCCACTAACTTCCCCCTTGGATGCTAGTCAAGGCTAACCCTTCCTTAGTATATAGCTAAGTATTGCAACGAAAGCTTGAACGAAAGAATAAGAAAAGCACAAGTTTATGAGTATGAGTTTTATTACTTTGAGAGAAAACTGAATACAATACTGATATTACTCTTTCTATCTCTCTCAGTCTCTGTGGGTTGGTTGATTTACAACTGAACAACTCAGGTATTTATATACATCTTCCTCCCCTACTCTAATTAGGATATTCTAGCCTTTCCTATTACATCTAGGACTACTCACTTCCCTACTGTACATAGAACATCCTACATTCCTAGTGACTTTAGGATATCCAATATTCCTAGTGTATCTAGGATAAGTGAGAATTCCCCAGAATACCCTCCAATGTTCCGGACCCTTCCGGAATATGCTGAACTACTCTAGACCTTACAATGAGGTTCTAGAGCCTTCCATACTCTTCCAAGCGTAGTAGACAACCTCTTCACCATGTATGAACCTCGTTTCACCAACATAGCACAGCCATCCCAAAAGTAGTGCCCATCTTCAGATCCAGTATCATGCTACAGCATTACTACCTCCTGCAGACTGTCTACTATAAGGGTGAGGGTGCTGCTTGACAGCCCATGAGCAGCTCCCCCTGGGGATCCTTATGCCTATGCATAAGGACTATGAGTGGGANATGCATAAGAACTATGAGTGGGACAAATAGTCGGCCCGTGACAACGTGCTATGAACTCCACAGCACCCCCCACGATTGTTTTCGGCCACTAAACACCTCTTAGGATCCCTCTTATGACCTCTTCTAGAGAGGGAAAAACAGCCTTGTATGCAATCGTCTAAGGCCTTCTTATCATCCCTAATATGATGTTTTCACCCAAAATCTTTTGATCTGGGTTCCTATTTTTATCTTACGGGCACACCTGTCGATTTCCGAGAATTCTTTTTCCGGGACCCCTGAACTTCAAAAAACAGTGATTAATAGCCATTGTTTCGGGCCCCCGGAGGGGCTGTCCCGGGCCCCGTCACTTTTTTCCCCCGTTTTTTTTACCACCTGCTATGGACCTCCACAGCACCCCTCATGATCGTTTTCGAGCCTAAATACCTCTTAGTCTCGTTCTTATGGCCTCTTCTAGAGAGTGGAAACCAGCCTTATATGCAATCGTCTAAGTCCTTCTTATCGTCCCTCATATAACCTTTTCACCCCGAATCCTAAGGTCTGGGTTCCTATTTATAACATGCAGGCAACCCAGTTGATTTTCGAGATTTTTTTTTCTGGCACCCCTGAACAATAAGAAACAGTGAATAAGCCTTTGTTTCAGGCCCCTGGAGGTGCTGTCTCGGGCCCCGTCACTTTTTCGCCCCGTATTTTTACCACGTGCTATGGACTTCCTGATGTGAATTTGAATGAGGATTCCAGCAAGGTGGACGAATTTATAAACCTGATGCTTAATCGTCTAGGTTTGAATGTGGATAGACTACAAACATGGGTTGCAAGACTCTCATGGGACATTCCCGTGGAAGAATAATAGCCTTTGGATGCATGGAAAGACAGGTAGGGCCAAGTGAGTTTGTTGAGCCTATGGGTTTTTTCCCACTCCACTTGGTAGGGTTTTCCCATATGGTGTTTTGTTATTATCTTAGTAAGTCTATGGGTCATGATTGATGGAATCCAGCATGAAGAATAGTTTCTTGAAAGTTTCTTGATTAAAAGATTGAATCTTGATGCAATTCTTTAAATTTTGATGAAAATCTTGAAAATGGCGCAAAAGGCAATGAAGAGTCTTGGACGATTTTTTGGGAATCTTGGGTTCCTTATGTTTCCGTGATTTTTAGGATTAATTTTGATAATTATCTTGTTTATTAGTTATTTAGTCAAGTTGTTAGGATAATTTCTTGATTAGTTAGTTAGATAGAGTTTCTTAGGAAAGATAAGATCTAAGTGCAAGTTGCATGATGATGTTGTAATCTTATCTTTAGTTTGTTGAGCAAGTTGCACACAAGTAGGATTTATTTACCTAGCTTGTGAGTGTTTCTTATGTAGATTTTAGTTAGGATTTTGTTGTTGATTATACCTATAAATAATCTCAACAATAGGATGTAATTAATTAAGTTTTTGATTCACAAAAAAGATGTATGCTAGTTTGCGTCACTTTTGTTGTGCGTGAATACTATTACTAACATTGTGATTTTGGATTGAATTACATGGTTAGAACCCTAATTAATGATTCTCTTGATTGGTTTAATTAATTGGCATTTGGTCAAGTTATTTGTATTTTATTACTTAAGATTGAATATCCTCGTGAGTTTTGAGTGTTATTTGCGAGTACCACTTAAAATCCACATCAATTTGGTATCAGATTTCAGGTTTTCGATTGCTTATGGCGGAAGAGAAGTTTCTTGAAGCCACTAAAATCTTCCAAAGGGTTGTGCTCGAAAAATTACAAGCCTTGGAGTTAGGGCATAAACAAGAAAAGCCAAGGATAGACGCACTTGTTCGTCAATCTCAGCGACAAAATGATCCTAATAGCATCTACTACAAAGGGAAGGGAAGTGACGAGGAGGATGATGATGATGGTGATCCAACTTCATCAGATTCAACCCTTGATTCAAAGAAGCAGCCTAAACGAAAGTCTAAATGGTGATCCTAATAGCATCTTTGGTCTGGGTTCCTGTTTTTACCTTATGGGCACGCCGGTCAATTTCCTGGATTTTGTTTTTTCGGGACCCCTGAACCCTTAAAAAAAGTGAATAATATAGCCTTTGTTTCAGGCCCGCGGAGGGGCTATCCCGGGCCCCATCACTTTTTCGCCCTATTTTTTACTATGTGCTATGGACCTCCATGTCACCCCCCATGATCGTTTTTGGCCTCTATTCACCTCTTTGGATCCCTCTTATGGCCTATTCTACAGAGGGGAAAAATTTCCTTATATGCAATCGTCTAAAGCCTTGTTATCATCCCACATTTGACCTTTTCACCCCGAATCTTTTGGTCTGGGTTCCTATTTTTACCTTACGGGCACCTCGGTCAATTTCCTGGACTTTTTTTCTAGGACCCCTGAACCCCAAAAAACATTGAATAATAGCCTTTATTTCAGGCCCCGGGATGAAAGATAAATTGATGCCTAGATGTGATGGGCCATTCAAGATTTTGAAAAACGTTGGTGATAATGCTTATCAACTTGAGCTACCAGGAAAATATGGAGTCCATGCTACCTTCAATATAGGTGATTTATCTCCATACATTCCTAATGAACAACTTCGAAGTTTGAGGTCAAACTCTTTTTAAGAAGGGGAGGATGATGTAAGTGCAAGCACCAGTGACATTGACAAGGTTGACAGTGGTGCAATCAACTTCGAAGGTTTGGATGTCAATGGCAAGGATGAAACCATAGGTGAATTAGTTGCACATGGAAATATAAGCCATATGGGTGCATCAAGGGTATGGATTTGTGTGTGCATGGTCACGTATTCCTAAAGTGGCATGCAAATCAAGAAAAAGAATGGTGGATTTTGGGGTGCAAGATGGTTTTTGCCTATGGGTTTTTTCCCACTGCATTTGCTAGTTTTTTTCTCACTATAGGCATTGAGTCTTTATTTGTTGTGGAGTCTTGATCACCATAATTATGCTAAAATACATGGAGGATAGATTCTTAAAGGTTTCTTGTTTAAAAGATTGGATCATGAAGCATTTCTTGAAGGTTTCTTGAAGAATCCTGAAATTGCGCAAAAAATGACGAAGGTTTCTTGGGCATGTTTTTGACGATTTTTTCAAGATCTTGCGCACCAAGTATTGGCATGATTTTTGTCTTAAATTATGATGATTATCTTGTTAATAAATTATTTAGTTAAGTTTTTAGGATATTTTCTCGAATAGATAGTTTGTTAGAGTATGTTAGGCAAGATAAGAGCAAGATGCAGTCATGAGGTGGCATACGTATCTCGTTGTGTGTGTGTGTGTACATGGGAGACGAATTTCCTATGTAATGTGCGTGTGTTTTAGTTGTTTTTAGTTAGGATTTTGTTTATGATTATTCCTATAAATAGTCTGAACATTAGGTTGTAAATTTCATTATGTTTGAATTGAATAAAAGTTAGTTTGTTTTTCTTGAAACAAATTCCGAAATTTTTAATAGTTGGTGGGTTTTCCTTTATACTCTTGTGATGATTAATTAGTGGCTTTGGGGGTGCTTAGTCTTTAATCAAAGACTAATTGATCAACTTAAATTTACGAATTTTTGTTTATTGGCCTTTATAAGAACGAAAATTTAGTCTATCCTTGTCGGTTTTCCAAATCATAAGAAAATTCACATCACTCAACCCCAAAAAAACAATAAATAATAGCCTTTGTTTTAGGTCCCCGGAGGGGCCGTCCAGGGCCCCGTCACTTTTTTCGCCCTGTTTTTTTACCACATTCTGTGGACCTCAACAGCATCCCCACGATCGTTTTCAGCCCCTAAACACATCTTAGGATCCCTCATATACCCTCTTCAAGAAAGGGGAAAAACAACCTTATATACAATCGTCTATGACCTTCTTATCATCCCTCATATGACCTTTTCACCCCGAATCCTTTGGCCTGGGTTCCTATTTTTACCTCACGGGAATCCCGTTCGATTTCCTGGATTTTCTTTTCGGGCCCCCTGAACCCCAAAAAATAGTGAATAATAGCCTTTGTTTCAAGTCCCCATAGCAGTCGTCCCATGCCCCGTCACTTTTTCGCCCTGTTTTTTTTACCACGTGCTATGGGTCTCAACGTCATGCCCCATGATCGTTTTCGGCACCTAAACACCTATTAGGATCCCTCTTATGGCCTCTTCTAGAGAGGGGAAAAACAACCATATATGCAATCGTCTAAGGTCTTCTTATCATCCCTCATATCCCCTTTTCACCAAGAATCCTGTTGTCTGGGTTGCTATTTTTACCTTACGAGCACCCTGGCCGATTACCGGGATTTTATTTTCCGAGACCCCTGAACACCAACAAATTGTGAATAATAGCGTTTGTTTCAGGCCCCCGGAGGGGCCGTTCCGGGCCTCGTATTTTTTTCCCCTCGATTTTTTTACCATGTGCTATGGACCTCCACAACACCCCCACGATCGTTTTCGGCCCCTAAACACCTCTTAGGATCTCTCTTACGACCACTTCAAGAGAGGGGAAAAACAGCCTTATATGCAATTGACTAAGGCCTTCTAATCAAAAGAATAACTAATCAACCTAAATTTGAGAATCTTTGTGACTTGGTCTTTATAGGTTCGAATATTTAGTCTTTTCCCTTGTGAGTTTTTATTTACACGAAAAGCCACATCAAATTTGGTGCTTTCATTGGGAGGTCTTTTATACCCAAGTGCTCATCAATCAATCAGAACACTTGAAACAGCATTGCTAAGGCAAATGGTGGAGACAAAATTCTTGCAACTTTTGAAAGCGGATTGTCCTTAGAATAAGCCGGAGAAATCAGAGGAGACAATGAAATTAGGGAATTGCGCACCATGCTAGAAGAAGTGATGAATTTTATGTCAGGAAGTTCGAAAACCAAGAAGAAAAGTCACGCAATTGATGAAATCGAATCAAGTTCTAGTAATGAAAATACAAGCAGGAGTGCACGCAAACCTAGGCGTGACTATGACACAAGTTCCAGTGAAGAGGATGACCGAAACAGGCATAAGAGGCGTGACAAACAAAAGTATGATGATAGTAGTTTAACGTTGGACGTTCCTTAGTTCAATGACAGTTTAGATCCTGAAATTTTAATGAATTGGCTAAGGGGAACCGAAAAGATCTTCAATTACAAGGAGTATGATGATCATAAGGCCTTCAGAGTGGCAGAATTAAAACTAACATCTTATGCTAGCTTGTGGTATGAAGGACTACAAAGAAAACGCAAAAAGGAAGGAAGATCAAAAATTTGTTCATGGTGCAAATTTAAGAGAGAATTGAGAATAAAATTTGTACCACATGAGTATGAACAGAACAGTTTCCTAAAGATGCATACCCTGAAACAAGGACAGAAAAGTGTTGTGGAGTATATCAATGCTTTCGAAAAGTTGATGATATTGTGTGACCTAGAAGAGAAGGAACATCAAAAAGTTGCTTGGTTTGTGGCAGGGCTGGATGGATCCATTAGGGGAAAAGTAGAATTGCAAACCTACTGGACATATCATGAGACCTATAAAGTGGCACTCAGGGTGGAAAAACATGGGTATTTAAAGAAGCCAAAAGCATTCTTTAAATCCTATGAACCCAAGAAGGAAGTGGTGTATTCCCAACAAGCTAGTGGTAAACCTAAATTCGACAATGTTAAAAGAGCAGCCACTCCAATCAAACCACTAACAATCCTTGAAGACAACAGGAAGTATTTTAAGTGTCAAGGAGCAGGACACATACAAAGAAATTGCCCAAACTTTAGAGTAATCACTGCCAGGGAAGCAAAGGAAATCGAAGATGCCTACTTAGATGTTCTTCTTGAAGAAGGGGAGGACGAAGATATTGATTTGCAGGAAGAACAAAGAAGCAATGATATGGAAGAAGTGGAGGCAGAAACAGAGGGTCAGGCATTGGTCCTCAGGAGGGTTCTTTAGTCTAAACTTGCGCCAATTGAAGAGAACTAGAGGGACAAAATTTTAAAGACCAGGTGTAATGTACAGGGCAGGCTGTGTGATGTGATAATTGACAGTGGCAGCTGTACTAATGTGGTCTCTACACTATTGATTCATAAATTTAATCACCCCACATACAATCATCCTCAAACTTACAAGTTACATTGGCTAAGCAATACCAGTGATGTCAAAGTGACTAAGCAAGCCCTGATCAATTTCAAAATTTGAAAATTTGAGGATTTTGTGATATGTGATGTATGTCCAATGGATGCTTGTCATATATTGCTTGGTAGACCTTGGCAATATGATCGCTTTGTAACCTCCAAAAGTAGTGCAAAACAAGAAGCAATTGAATGTGGAGAATAAAGAGGGAGTGGTTTTTACAAATCCTAACGAATTGGACAGAGAATTGACTAATTGTCAGCAAGTATTTCTGTTGATGGCCAAAGATATGAGAGTTGAAACATCTACAATCACTAAAATTCTTCAACCACTATAGAAGTAATTTGAAGATGTATTTCCAAATGACTTACCACTAGGGTTGCCTCCCAATAGGGGCATTGAACACCAGTTTGACTTAATCCCAGGTGCTGAGATTCATAACAAACAAGCAATAGATGTAATCTTGAGGAGACTAAGGAAATACAAAGGCAGATTGAGGAATTAATGCAGAGGGGATACGTGAGGGAGAGCGTGAGTCCTTGTGCTGTACCAACACTGATTATTCCAAAAAAAGACGGATCTTGGAGCATGTGCATTGATTTTAGGGTTGTAAATTAGGACTCACCAACACCCCTAGTACGTTTATCAGACTTACAAATGAAGTTTTGAAGCCATATAAGTTTGTTGTTGTATACTTAGATGATATATTGGTTTATAGCAGAAATAATGGAGATCATCTGCAGCATCTAAGACAAGTTTTTGAGACTTTGAGGCAACAAAAAATGTACGGAAAATTGGAGAAGTGTTATTTTATGGTGCAAAGTGTGACGTTTTTGGGTTATGTGGTGTCCAAAGATGGGTTTCAGTTGATCAATCCAAAGTTGACGCAATTAAGTCATGGCCAACACCCACCAACGTGACTGAAGTACGAACTTTCCATGGTTTGGCTTCCTTCTGTAGACGGTTTGTCAAAAAAATTTCATCCATTATTGCTCCTATGACTGAATGCATATAAAAGGATAAGAAATTTGACGGACAAAGGAGGCGCAGATTGCATTTGAAAAAATCAAGGATATGTTATGCCACACACCTATTCTTGCATTGCCTGATTTCACAAATCCTTTTGAAGTTGAAACAGATGCAAGCAATATAGGGATTGGAGCAGTTCTGGTGCAGGGTAAAAGACCAATTGCTTATTTCAGCGAAAAATTGAATGGGGCCAGATTAAATTATTCCATATACGATAAAGAGTTTTATGCCATTGTTAGAGCTCTGGATCATTAGAGTAATTATTTGAGGCCTAATCACTTCATCATGCATTCTGATCATGAAGAATTGAAGCATATTAATGGTCAGCAGAACCTGAATCCTAGACATGCCAAGTGGGTGGAGTTCCTTCAATCTTTTCATTTTTCTTCTAAATACAAGGATGGCAAGTCTAATGTGGTAGCCGATGCACTTTCTAAAAGGTATGTGTTGATTAGTATTCTGAATTGCAAGCTGTTGGGTTTTGACCATATAAAGACATATTATAATGGTGACATTGATTTTGGTCCTGTGATGCAACAACTGAGAAGTGGAGTAGTTGATCATATATCTTACATGATGGATTCCTTTTTAAAGGGAATCAATAGTGTGTGCCTAATTGTTCTATCAAGGAATTATTGGTCAAAGAGGCGCATGGAGGGGGTCTTGCAGGGCATTTTGGAATTACTAAATTATTGAGTATGCTGCAAGAACATTTTTATTGGCCCAAGATGATTAGAGATGTGGAAGCTGTAATTTCTCAATGTGCTATATGTAAAAAGGCTAAAGAAACCTTTCATCAAGGGTTATACATACCATTTCCAGTTCCAGATGGTCCCCGGGAAGATGTATTAATGGATATCATTGTTGGTCTACCTAGAACAGCTCGCCATAGGGATTCTATTATGGTGCTGGTGGATAGGTTTTCAAAGATGGCACATTTCACTCCTTGCAATAAAACTGATGATGCTGTTAATGTTGCAGAGCTATATTTTAGGGATATAATTCGATTGCATGGTATTCCTGAAACAATTGTCAATGACAGGGTTTCGAAATTCATGAGCTACTTTTGGAAATCATTGTGGAAACTGGATTGAACCAAGTTACTTTTTAGTACTTCCTATCACCCACAAAATGATGGGCAGACTGAAGTGACGAACAAAACACTTGGGGTATTGTTGGGTGGATTAGTAAGCAAGACTCAGAAGGATTGGGATTAGAAACTGGCGCATGCTAAGTTTGCCTACAATAGATCACCTACTTATGCAACCAAACATTCACCTTTTGAAGTTGTTTATGGCGTCAACCCTAAATTGCCAATTAATTTCATCTGTGTTCCTAAAGATGAGTTGGTTCATAAAACTGCTTTGGAAAAAATTGAATATATGCAGAAATTACATGCATAGATCAGAGCAAGGACTGGAAAGGTGAATGATCAATATAAGAAACAAGCCAATAAGTAGAGGCACCCACGCAAATTTCAAGAAGGAGATTTGGTTTGGTTACATCTCAGGAAGGAAAGGTTTCCTAATCACAGGAAAAATAAATTAATGCCTAGATGTGATGGACCATTCAAGATTTTGAAAAAAGTTGGTGATAATGCTTATCAACTTGAGTTACCAGGTGAATATGGAGTCCATGCTACTTTTAATGTTGGTGATTTATGTCCATATGTTCCTGATGAACAACTTCAAAGTTTGAGGTCAAACTCTTTTGAAGAAGGGGAGGATGATGCAAGCACCAGTGACAATGACAAAAGTGATCAAGTACTAAATATAAGTTACAGGGTTGGTAATGGTGCAATCAAATTCGAATGTGAGGATGCCAATGGCAGGGATGCAACCATAGGTGAAATAGTTGCTTATGGAAATACCAACCATATGGGTGCATCAAGGGTAGGGATTTGTGTGTGCATGGTTGCATGTCAATAATATGGCACGCAAATCAAGGCAAGAATTATGGATTTGGGGAACAAGATGGTTTTTGCCTATGATTTTTTTCCCACAGGGTTTTTCTCATTTTTGCCATTGAGTCTTTTATTTCTTGGTGAGTCTTGAACTTCATTTACAACCTTAATTACATGAGAAATGAAGATTTCATGATTAAAAGATTGGATCTTGAAAGGTTTCTTGAAGATTTGACACAAATCTTGAAATTGCGCAAACCATGGGCGTGTATTTGGGACGATTTTTTTGATTTTGGGCTTTTTGATTTATTGTGTAATTTTGGTTGTAATATGATAGTTATCTTGTTTTTTAGGTTGTTAGGACGTTTTTTAGGATATTTTCTTGATTAGTTAGTTAGATAGAGTTTGTTAGGCAAGATAAGATCAAGTGTAAGTTGCATGATGATGTGGCAATCTTATCTTGAGTTTGTTGTGCAAGTTTTGCAAGTGGCACAAGTAGGGGACGAATTTCCTAGTTTTAGGCATGTATTTTTGTTGATTTTAGCTAGGATTTTGTTGTTGATTATACCTATAAATAATCTCAACATTAGGATGTAATTAATTAAGTTGGAATTGAATAAAAGTTTTATTTGTTTACTTGAAAAACAAAAATCCGAAAACTCTTAGAGTTGGTGATTAAGTTCTTTATACTCTTGTATAGATTATTTCGTAGCTTTGAGGGTTCTTAGGCTTTAATCAAAGGACTAATAAATCAACCTAAACTTGAGAATCCTCGTGACTTGGTCTTTATAGGTTTAAAAATTTAGTATATTCCCTAGTGAATTTTAGTTTACACGAAAAATTCACATCACCTTTTCACCCCGAATCCTTTTCTCTGGGGTCCAATTTTTACCTAACGGGTACCCCGGTCGATTTCCGGGATTTTTCTTCCGGGACCCTTGAACCCCAAATAACTGTGAATAATGGCATTTTTTTCAAGTCCCCAGAGGGGCCGTCCCAGGCCTCGTCACTGTTTTGCTCCGTTTTTTGTCACGTGCTATGGACCACCATAGCACCCCCCACGATCGCTTTCGGCCCCCAAGCACCTCTTAGGATCCCTCTTATGGCATCTACTAGAGAGGGGAAAAACAGCCTTATATGCAATCGTCTAAGGCCTTCTCATCATCCCTCTTATGACCTTTTCGCCCTGAATCCTTTAGCCAAGGTTCCTATTTTTACCTGACAGCCACCCTGATCGAATTCCGGGATTTTTTTTCCGGGACCCCTTAACCCCGAAAAACAGTGAATAATGGCCTTTGTTTCAGGCCCCCGGAGGGGCCGTCCCGTCTCCGTCACTTTTTCGCCTCATTTTTTTACCACGTGCTATGAACCTCCACAACACCCCCCACGATCGTTTTCGGTCCCTAAACACCTCTTACGATCCCTCTTATGGCCTCTTCAAGAGTGGGTAAAAAAAAGCCTTACATGCAATCATCTAAGGCCTTTTTATCATCCCAAATATGACCTTGTCACCCCGAATCCTTTGGTCTGAGTTCCTATTTTTACCTTACAGGCACCCTGGTCGATTTTCGGGATTTTTATTTCCCGGGACCTGTAATACCCCACATTTTCACGAATTTTAAGAAAGTATTTTTGTATATTATTTGAATAATTTTAATATTTTTATTGAACACTTATGTTCAATAGGACTATTAAACGAAAAGAAACTAATAATAATAAATTAAATAATAAATAAGTTTTAATTTAAGAAAATTATTTGTGTTCATAAATTATTTTTTGTTTTAAAAGTATTTTAAAAGGCTTCTAAAAATAGAATTATCAAAGGTTTATTTATTTATTTTGAGGCAAGGGCCTAAAGGTAATTTCAACTTGTTAGGATATTCCAAATCCTACTTTGGGGCCTATAAATACCCTTAAAAACCCAAATTTTCATGCTCATAAATTATCATTAGGATTCCAAAAATTTAGAGAGAAAAGAAAAAAAAAGAAGAGTGATTTCCTAAAAAAAATTCTGGAGTTGTGTTTTTGCAAAAAGAATACCTTCGTTCTTGGGATCCGAGCCTCATCGGACCCCACCTGCGCCCAGCCAGAGCCGCCGTCCTCGCCACCGCCAGCCACCACTCGTCGGCACTCCTCTCTCCTTTCCGGTATTTTCGGACTTTTAAAAAAAAATTCGTTCTTTCTTTTTAGTTCAATCTTGCAATTCATGCTCATATTTAGGTTTAATCAATGCTTTTATGAGTTTTAATCATGTTTAATAAAGTTATGATTTTTTTAAGGCATGAATTAAATTGTTGATCATGAAATTTTAGATTAGGGTTTATAAATTATGAAAGTTATGATTTTTATGAGTCTTTGTGACTTAAACTTCAATATTATGATCATGAATTATTGTTGTGTGAATTTATGATGATTTTATGAAGTTTAGTTTGATTTTTAAAGGCTTTGAAAATAAAATAAATTGCTGTCCAAAATTTATAATCATGAAATTTAATTGAATAAATATTATTAACATGTTTTGGCTTATAAAAAATTGTTCTAAAGCATAGATTGGTTTTATAATTATGTTAGTTGATTGTAGAAGAGTTTTACCATGAAATTATGATGTTTTTATAAGTTTTTCATGACTTTAAAGTTAATAAATAAATCTAAAATTTTTATAAAAACAAGTTAAAGTAAGTTTTAAGTGTTTATATTATGCTAGTATGATCTCATATGAATATTATGACGTTACATATAATTTTTAATATGTTTTATGAAATTTACAATTGATTTTAAGCATGTTTAACATGCTGTCTAGAATTTATAAAGTGAATAATTAGGCTTTTAAAGTATGTAATTAGCATAAATTGATCATATAATTTATGTAATACAATGTATGATTGATTTTATCATTAGGATTCCAAAAAATTAGGAGACTTTGAACTAGTCCACTTCTAGAAGTTGTAGCGGAGCACCGTTACCTTACAAGGTACGTAAGTACTAAAGACAAACACAGGAACTAGAATTCATGCATCGATGATCCTTGATTGTATGAAATATTGTTATGCTTGTTGAATCATGAATTTATGTGCATGGCAAGTTTATTAGAAGCATGATTTGTAAAGTATGTTGACATTCCATGTTAAATGGCAATGTAACTTTTATAAGATTGAATTGGAATTTTATGATCAGTTTAATTTGGCCAATAGTTTATGAATAAAGGAAGAAAGTTATTTTTAAGTTGGTTAGTTACTTAATCAACAAGAAAGGTAATTGTGAATTTTTATTCACACAAGTAAAAGATGTTATGAGTAATTATTGTAGACATGATACCACTCATAGTTTAATGTGTGGTCAAGGAGAAAGTAAGTAATTAGCCACTCATAGTTAATCCGCGGTAAAGGAAGTTTTGTTTAATTAAAGGACACACATGAGATTAATTTTGAATCACCTTAAATTGAAGTTAATTAATTTGGCTTGCTTGATTTGTGCATGTCTTTAGGTGATGTTGTATGTGAGTCCTAACATTTCTAAACTGGTTAATCACGTTAAGTGTAAGAGGGCTTGCATCAAAACTCTTGCAACGTATATACTTTGAGTATGAACAATGGGGGGAGTCATATGGAACAATGATCTATGACTTCTAATTGGAGTACATGACGTTGTACTCTTTTCTATTTTTAATGCGTTGGATATCCGTCACTTTATGTGACATAGTAATACCTTGTTGGAGTTGCTCCCAAGTTGGTGCCCAATAGGGCAATGATTTTTATGGAGGAAACCCGTTCGATGCAGGATCCATAAGTTTAAATATAATAATTAATTTAGTTGAGTTCATGTACAGGTAAAAGGGTTATCAAAGGTAAGTTGAGTGCATGTTTTATTTCTTTTTGTTTGTTGCATAGTCTTTAGTAGTTATGTACTCAGCTATGCTGACTTTTTGTTTTGTGTGCATGGCTTTGTCATGGACTTGGCCCTACAATGACCCACTTGTGGTGAATAGTTGTCTAGTAAAAGAGAAGCTATAGGTACAAGTGGGCATAAGTCATTTCATGATGGGCTGGAGTGAGAGCGCTTGCTGTGTTTGTAGCTTTACTTTATTTTATTGCTTATGCATGACTAACATTTATTGTGGATGTGGTTTTATTTCTAAAGACTTTTAGTTGTTGGTGTTAAGGGCCATCAATATGGTTCCGAAGTGTAATAAGTTTAAAGTTGATTTTTATTTTGAGATTGCTTTGAAGTTTAGTTTTAAATTGTTTTGGTTTTAAGACTTCCGATGTATTACTTTGATAAATTCCTTAGCCGTTATCAACGTGGTGGTAATACTTTGGTTTTTCCATATTGAGAAGTTTTAATAAATATAATCCTTAATAATTATAACATGTTTCCCGGAAAAATAAGAATTAAGAAGTTAGGAAATTCCGGGGTGTTACAAAGTGGTTACTAGAGCTTAGATTTTGAAATAAAATAAATTTTATTTTTGGGGTACCCTAACTTTTATTTTTTCTGGAAAACAGAATTTCTTACTATGGAAATTTTTCATAAAATGGAAATTTCTCTAAACATAGTGATTTCCGAAAATGAAAAGTTTTGAAAATATATTATGTGTGCAGGTATGCAAGGAATTCAGGTATGTATTATGTTTATTGCTTTAGTACCATGTGGTGAGCTTGGGTAGGAAGTTTGGGCATGTAGGATAGACTTTATTTTTATTCTTTGATGCATTAAAGTTCCTGTTTAAGGTGTTGCTTATGTGAATAGTTGGGTGTAAATTAAGAAAATTGTATGTTAGCCACAAGACCTCCTTTTGTAGATATGCTAGTTTGTTTTCTTTTGTTTTGGGAAGGATGGACCATTAGTCTTAACTTTTGTACAGGATGTCACATAGTATGCCTATTAAAGATACTCAACTAAAGTTATTGGAGAAGAAAGACTACGAAAGTCCGCCTCATATGTAGCGTAATGGGTACATGAGTACTGTGTTGAAGTTACCACAATGGGATCAGCCCGACCATGTAGCAGCCCTGATTGTTAGGTACTTGCCCGACCATTCCCCCTATTTAGAGATTAAGGCAAAGTTTAGTGATTTGCATTTTGTTGGAGGCCTTCTGAACTATTCTAAGTATAAGGATGCAGTGTGTCAATGGGGTGTTGATTGGAGATTCTTGGAGGGGTATATTGCTAGGAAGCAGCAGGAGTATCAAGAAATGAATGCAAGTGAGGAGACCTCGCCCACAACAAGCCTAGAAGGTAGCCAAGGGAATGAAGACTTGATGGTGAAGGAGACTCCTACGGGTTCGAAGACTAATGAGTCTAGGGATAGTTCGTGTTATGAAATTGAGAACCTAGACCTAGTGATTCCAGTATATGTTGATTTGGTAACCGATTCTGAAGAAGATGAAGAAGAATCAGATCCTGAGGAGGAAATGGAAGAAGAGGAAGAGACGGATGAAGAATTGGAGGTCGACACTAAGAATGACCCGGAGTTCTTACGGCCTCTTCCAGGGAGGGGGAAAAGCCTTATATGTAATTGTTTAAGGCTTTCATATCATCCCTCATTTAACCTTTTCACCCCGATTCCTTTGGTCCGGGTTCCTATTTTTACCTTACGGGCAACTCTATCAATTTTCTGGATTTTTTTTCCGAGACCCCTAAACCCCAAAAAATGACGGGATTTTCGGGATTTTTTTGGGATTTTCGGGCAACTCATTTACGAGACTTTGTTTCACTCCCCTTGAGGGGCTATCCGGGCCCCATCACTTTTTCGCCCCGTTTCTGTACCACGTGCTATGGACCTCCAAAGCGTCCCCTGTGATCGTTTTCAGCCCCTAAATACCTCTTAGGATTCCCATTATGCCCTCTTCCCAAATGGGAAAAACAGTCTTATATGCAATCGTCTAAGGCTTTCTTATCATCCCACATATGACCTTTTCACCCCGAATCCATTGGTCTGGGTTCCTATTTTTACCTGACGGGCACCTCGGTCAATTTCAGGGATTTTTTTTCCGGGGACCCCTAAACCCCAAAAAACAGTGAATAATAGCCTTTTTGCTCAGGCTCGCAGAGGGGTCGTCCCGGGCCCCGTCAGTTTTTCACCGTGTTTATTTACCACGTGCTATGGACCTCCACGGCAGCCCCTTTGATCGTTTTCGACCGTTAAACACCTCTTAGGATCCCTCTTTTGGCCTCTTGCACACAGGGGAAACACAGCCTTATATGCAATCGTCTATGGCCTTCTTATCATCCCTCATATGACGTCTTCACCCCGAATCCTTTGGTCTGGGTTCCTGTTTTTACCATACGGGCAACCCGGTCGATTTTTCGGATTTTTTTTCGGGACCCCTAAACCCTTACAAATAGTGAATAATAGCCTTTGTTTCAAGCCCCCGGATGGGCTATCCCGGGCCCGATCAACTCTTCGCCCTATTTTTTTACCATGTGCTATGGATGTCCACGTAACCCCCCCCCCCCCCAAGATCGTTTTCGGCCCCTAAACACCTCTTAGGATCCCTCTTATGGCCTATTCCACAAAGTGGAAAAACTGCCTTATATGCAATCGCCTAAGGCCTTGTTATCATCCCTCATATGACCTTTTCACCTCGAATCCTTTGGTTCTGGTTCCTATGTTTACCTTACGGGCACCCTAGTCAATTTTCGGGATTCTTTTTTCCTGGTCCCCTGAACACCTAAAAACTGTGAATAATAGCCTTTGTTTCGGGGTCCCGGAGGGGCCGTCCCGGCCCCGTCACTTTTACGCCCAGTTTTTTGACCACATGCTATGGACCTCCACAGCACCCAACACGGTCGTTTTCGGCCCCTAAACACCTCTTAGGATCCCTCGTATGGCTTATTAAAGAGAGGGGAAAAACAACCACATATGCAATCGTCTAAGGCCTTCTTGTCATCCGTCATACGTCCTTTTCACCCCTAATCCTTTGGTCTGTTTCCTATTTTTCCTTATTGGAATCTCGTTCGATTTATGTGATATTTTTTTCGGTGATCCCTGAACCCATAAAAACAGTGAATAATAGCCTTTATTTCAGGCCACCTGAGGGGCCATCCCAAGCCCCGTCAATTTTTCGTTGTGTTATTTTTACCACGTGCTATGTTCCTACACGTCACCCCCCCACGATCGTTTTCGGCCCCTAAACACCTCTTAGGATCCCTCATATGGCCTATTCTAGAGAGGGGAAAAACAACCTTCTATGCAATTCTCTAAGGCCTTCTTACCATCTCTCATATACCCTTTTCACCCCGAATCCTTTGGTCTAGGTTCCTATTTTTACCATAAAGGCACCGCGGTCGATTTCTGTGTTTGTTTTTCAGGGACTCCTGAACCCCAAACGATAGTGAATAATAGACTTTGTTTCAGGCACCAGAGGGGCCGTCTCAGGCTCCATCACTTTTTCGCCCCGTTTTCCTACCACATGCTATGGACTTTCATAGCACCCCCCACGATCATTTTCGGCCCCTAAACACCTCTTAGGAACCCTCTTACGGCCACTTCTAGGGAGGGGGAAAGCCTTATATGCAATCGTCTAAGGCTTTCATATCATCCCTTATTTAACCTTTTCACCCCGAATCCTTTGGTCTTGGTTCCAATTTTTACCTTACGGGCACCCCGATCGATTTCCGGGATTTATTTTTTCAGGACCCTTGAACCCCAAAAAACAGTGAATAATAGACTTTGATTCACGCCGAAGGAGGGGCCATCCGGGCCCCGTCACTTTTTCGGCTCGTTTTTATGCCACGTGCTATGGACCTCCAAAGCATCCCCCGTAAGCGTTTTCAGCCCCTAAACACCTCTTAGGATTCCCTTTATGCCCTCTTCCCGAGTGGGGAAAACAGCCTTATATGCAATTGTCTAAGGCTTTCTTATCATGCCACATATGACCTTTTCACCCCGAATCCTTTGGTTTGGGTTCCTATTTTTACCTTACGGGCACCTCGGTCGATTTCAGGGTTTTTTTTCTGGGACCCCTTAACCCCAAAAAATAGTGAATAATAGCCTTTTTTTCAGGGACGCGGAGGGTCCGTCCTGGGCCCCGTCATTTTTTTGCCCTGTTTAGTTACCACGTGCTGTGGACCTCCACAGCACCCCCTACGATCGTTTTCGACCCCTAATACGATCCCTCTTTTGTCCTCTTCTAGAGAGGGGAAATACAGGCCTATATGCAATCGTCTAAGGCCTTCTTATCATCCCTCGTATGACCTCTTCACCCCGAACCCTTTGGTCTGGGTTCCTGTTTTTACCTTAGGGGTACCCTGGTCAATTTCCTGGATTTCTTTTTTCAGGACCCCTGAACCCTTAAAAATATTGTAGCCTTTGTTTCAGGCCCCCGGAGGATCTATCCCGGGCCCCATCACTTTTTTGCCCTGTTTTTTTACAACATGCTGCGGACCTCCACGTCACCCCCCCCCCCCCGCTCGTTTTAGGCCCCTTAACACGTCTTTGGATCCCTCTTCTGGCCTATTCCATAGAGGGGAAAAACTGCCTTATATGCAATCGTCTAAGGCCTTATTATCATCCCTAATTTGACCTTTTCACCCCTAATCCTTTGGTCTGGGTTCCTATTTTTACCTTACCGTCATCTCGGTCAATTTCCTGGATTTTTTTCCTAAGACCCTGAACCCCAAAAAACATTGAATAATAGCCTTTGTTTTAGGCCTTGAGAGGAAAGAACAGTTTCCTAATCATAGGAAAAAGAAATTGATGACTAGATGTGATGGACCATTCAAGATTTTAAAAAATTTGGTGATAATTGTTATCAACTTGAGCTACCAGGAGAATATGGAATTCATGCTACTTTCAATATAGGTGATTTATCTCCATACATTCCTGATGGACAACTTTGAAGTGTGAGGTCAAACTCTTTTGGAGAAGGGGATGATGATGTAAGTGCACGCACCAGTGACATTAACAAGATTGATGATGTAAGTGCAAGCACCAGTGATTTTGACAAGATTGATAGTGGTGCAATCAACTTCGAAGGTTTGGATGTCAATGGCAAGGTGATCAGGAAGCAGATTCAAGCATTGAAGACAAAGAACTAATATTGAGTCGTTTTGAGATTCATGGTATGCGTGGATTAGGGTTCCATGGCCTTGGCTTGGCTCATGGTCATTGTTGTTTAAGTCTAATGATGCTTGGATAATGGTCTAAGGCCATTAGGGACGTTGGTTTAGCTAAGGGATAGATTTGTTGTTGAGCCTGTGGGTTTTCTTCCCACTCCACTTGGTAGGGTTTTCCCATATGGTGTTTTGTGATGTTTTATGAATTTCTTAGTGAGTCTTTATGATCATAGTTGATGGAATCAAGCATGGGAAACACAAAAATGGAGGTTTCTTGAAAAAAAGATTGAAGCTTCAAAGGTTTCTTGAAGTTCTTGAAAATGGAAGTCCTTCAAAATTGCGCAAAAACACCTTATTAAGTATGGCGGTGATTTGGCGTGTGAACAAGCGTGTTGGGAAACTTGGTTGTCCGTGTTTTCTTTGTTGTTTGACCAAGTCAACTTTTTTTAGTCAAATTGTAGTTCGATCCTTAGGTTGGATTTCGGAATTTGGTCGGAAAAGGAACAAGATTCCGGCATATCTTTTAGGAATCCTAAATTAGGTCGGTTTAGGCATATTTTCCGTGTTTGTTAGGAGATTTTCCTTGTTTTCCTAGATTTACTTGGCTTGGGGCTAAATTCTAGGATTAGGTTGTTAGATTAGAATATCTAGTAGTCATATTGTTATAAATACTCGATTGTTTTCAATAATAAAATTCAGATTACAAGTTTATAAACAAATACAGATTGTGTTTTACGAGTGATTTTGTGTTGGGGTTTTTGCACGAAATTCTTCAAGGTTTTCTGAATAATTTTGAGAGTTAAAAGCTTCAATTATTCACCATTGTTTTAGTGTTTGTGTTGAGTGTTCACATAAGCAATAAAACGCCCTAGAGTTTAGCTTGTGAGTATTCCTATCTAAAGTTAGGATTTCCGGAATTACAAAGCATTGTGAGTGTTCCTTTGCAACGTTTTTCTACCCTATCAATCTATCTTGAGTCCAAGCACTTAGTTTTGACCTGAGATATAGGTCAAGTGGTATCAGAGCTGCAGTTTTAACCCATGGCTAGTGAAGGAAGTTCGTCAAAAGAGACGGTGAACGTCGAACTTTTCAATCAACTTGCGGAACAAACAAAAAAACTTCGAGATTTGTTTCTAGGATTATCTACTGAAGTGATTCGTATGAGAGGTAACCTTAGACCCCCAGATGATGATCGTGGTTTGAAGTTTGAAGTTGGGGAATTTGATGGCCAAGGTGACGTTGAGGCCTACCTTGAATGGGAGCTTGCATTAGAACGGTACTTTGAGTTCAAGGGCACCAACGAGGAGAAGAAGTATAAAATTGCCGTGGCTAAATTGTCTAAGTATGCGTCCATGTGGTTTAATGGAGTTAAGAAAAATAGGCAACGTGAAGGCAAGAGCAAAATTGAAACTTGGGAGAAGCTTAAGAAGATCCTAAGGAAAAGATTCGTTCCTTCAAATTATCAACAAGATTTATACATTAAGTTGGCTACATTGAAGCAAGGTACGAAGACCATGGAGNTCGAAGACCACGGAGGATTATATTGCCGACTTTGAAAAGTTAACTATGCAATGTGAGATTGAAGAAAGGGAGGAACAAAGGATTGCTCGTTTCATTGGAGGTTTAAATCTAGATATTCGTGACAAGATAGAATTGCAACNGACAAAATAGAATTGCAACCAAATCTATCTTTTGATGAAGTGAGTAAAACGGCGGTGATCTTAGAAAAACAAAGGAAGCGTGGAGTGTCTAACCCAACCACGAGGCCATATCAAGGCTTTAAGACTTCTAGTGCTTCATCAATCAATTAATCTAAGGTTGAGCCTAAGAAGAACATGACTTCTAGTATGGATAAGGGCAAAAGGACCGAAACTTTGGAGGATGGTGTTCCTAAGGTGATATGTTTCAAGTTCAAGGGTTATGGTCACTACAAAAAGGATTGTCCAACCCTGAGAACTTTGACAATTCGTGAAATCCAAGAGATTGATGCCCTTGAGGATAACAATCTTGAGGAAGAAGGGAGTGACATGGAAGAATGCCACCCAGAAAGTGACGAGGAACAAGAGGGGGAGCCTTATGAGAACAATTTGGTCCTTAGAAGGGTATTGCACTCAAAAACCGTAGATGAGGATCAACGTGAAAACATCTTTCACACTCGTTGCAAGGTAAACGATACTAAATGCAACCTCATTATAGATGGTGGTAGTTGTGCTAATGTTATATCATCAAAGTTGACGGACAAATGGCAATTAAAAACAACGAGACACACTAATCCATACAAACTTAAGTGGTTAGATGATGTCAATGAAGTTAGGGTCCGTAAGCAAGCCTTGATTAATTTTGCAATTGGCAACTATCATGATGAAGTATTGTGTGATGTTGTGCCTATGGATGCGTGTGATATATTGTTGGGTAGACCTTGGCAATTTGATCGAAAAACTATGCATGATGGTAAGACTAATGTATATAAGGTCATCAAGGATGGAAAAACTAAGGCCTTGTTTCCACTTACGCCTAGTGAACTTGGAAAACGGCACAAAGAGGCGACCAAGGTTGACAACAAGGTGTTATTTTCTACTAGAAAACAATTTGAAAGGGTTATGNCCAAGGTTGAAAACAAGGTGTTATTTTCTACTAGAAAACAATTTGAAAGTGTTATGATTGATCAAAACGTGGCATATCTACTTCTAGCCAAGGAAGTGAAGACTTTTGACGAAATTGAACACCCAAAATTACGAGCCTTACTTCGTGATTTTGAGGATGTGTTTCCGGCAGATTTGCCTCAAGGATTACCCCCAATAAGAGGTATTGAACATCAAATTGATTTGATCCCTGGAGCTCCTATCCCAAATAAGCCTCCTTATAGATGCAACCCAGAGGAGACAAAAGAGTTACAGAGACAAATTGACGAGTTGATGGAACGAGGATATGTGAGGGAAAGCATGAGCCCTTGCGCAGTTCCCACGTTGTTGGTTCCAAAGAAGGATGGAACATGGCGTATGTGCATTGATAGTAGAGCTGTGAATCACATCACAGTGAAGTACAGGTTTCCTATCCCTAGGTTGGATGATCTCTTAGATGAATTAAGTGGTTCCAAGCTATTTTCAAAGGTGGATTTACGTAGTGGTTATCACCAAATACGTATGAGGGAAGGGGATGAATGGAAAACTGCTTTCAAGACCAAACATGGGTTGTATGAATGGATGGTCATGCCTTTTGGATTGACGAATGCACCTAGCACTTTCATGAGACTTATGAATGAGGTATTGCGTCCTTTCATTGGTAAATTTGTTGTAGTTTACCTTGATGACATATTGGTGTATAGCAAAAACGAAGATGAACACATGGGTCACTTGCGCCAAGTGTTTGAGACTTTAAGGAAACAAAAGCTCTATGGGAAGCTAGAGAAGTGTGATTTCATGCAAAAGGAGATTAGCTTTCTAGGCTACATTGTTTCACATGAGGGTATCAAGGTAGATCCACAGAAAGTTGAAGCTATAGCATCATGGCCAGTTCCAACAACAGTTACTCAAGTGAGATTTTTCCATGGCCTAGCATCATTCTATAGGAGATTCATTCGAAATTTTAGCACTATTATGAGTCCTATAACTGAATGTACGAAACAAGGAAAGTTTGAGTGGACTAGACAAGCGCAACAAGCCTTTGAATTGGTGAAGGACAAGATGTGTAACGCACCTATTCTAGCATTGCCTGATTTCACTAAGCTTTTTGAGGATGAGTGTGATGCAAGTGGTACAGGGATTGGCGCAGTTCTCATACAAGGAGGAAGACCAGTGTCTTATTTTAGTGAAAAGTTGAGTGGAGGAAAGTTGAACTATTCCACATATGACAAGGAGTTCTATGCCATAGTCAGAGTATTGGATCATTGGAGTCGATATTTGCGTCCACAACCTTTTGTTCTTCATTCTGATCATGATTCATTGAGACATATCAATAGTGATGTGAATTTTGTTATAAACAAACGCCACTCACACAAGATAAACTAGAACACAAATTTGATAAAGCAACGCACCACAAATTCGAAGTCCTAGGGCGAATAATTGTTAGAATTTGATTAAAGCAAAGCACCCTCAAATCCTAAAAACTATCCTCACGTGAGATAAAGCTCAATAGCACCACTCACTCGTCGAGTTCCTCACAAGAAATCCTCACAAAATTTGTTTTGACGTAAAACAATGAAACGGAAAACAACTCGTTTTTCAATCAATCTAATCTGATTTTATTGAGGTACTTTACATCCTATTTATAGCTAAACATGTCACCTAATATGTGAATATCCTAAAACAAATCCTAACTACCCTAGAATTAAGGTACAAACAAACTAACATTAGGAAAACAAAAATCTACTCAAATCCGGATACAAGTCTTGCGCACCAAGGCTTGAAATCTGATTTTCTACCCTAAATCTTAGATATTTTGAGAAACAAATCTAAGGACAATATTATCAACCAACTAACTAAAGTTGACCAAGTCAAACAACACGGAAAACACGTCCAACATCGTTGCCCAAATCTTTCCAAAATCCCGTTATACAACCCGCCATATTTTTCCTTTGATTTTTGATGGACTTCCATTTTCAAGAACTTCAAGAAACCTTTTGAGCTTCGATCTTTTTTTCAAGAAACCTCCATTTTCGTGTTCCCCATGCTTGATTCCATCAACCATGACTCATAGACTTAATAAGAAAATCACAAAACACCATATGGGAAAACCCTATCAAGTGAAGTGGGAAGAAAACCCATATAGCTCAACATTCCTAAACTACTAATGTATTCTTGCTTGATTTTTACGTGGGGAAACTTGTGCATGTCACCATGCACACGTAAAAATTTACTCTAGCCAACCCCAAGAGTCTCGTGTCTCCATAAGCCACTAGTTCTCCCATGGTTGTATCTTGCTTTGCACCTTCTATCAAACCATCGAAGTTTTGCTCGTTGATATTCGTATCAAATAGCCAACAAAAGTTGAATGCAAGGCACGCAAAGTGGGTTGAGTTCTTACAATCTTTTACTTTCTCTGCAAAATATAAGGCAGGCAAGACTAATGTTGTGGCGGATGCTCTTTCAAGGAGACATAATTTGATTGCAATGGTGGATTCTAGAGTATTAGGGTTCGAAATCATCAAGGAATATTATGAGAAGGATTCGGACTATGGAGACATTTTTCACCAGTGCGCGCAAAATCCAAGTAGCCATTACAATATTGTGGAAGGTTTCTTATTCAAGGGAAACAAACTTTGCATACCTAAGTGTGCAATTCGTGAACTATTGGTAAGAGAAGCTCATGGGGGAGGACTAGCTGGACACTTTGGCATAAACAAGACTGTTGAATTGTTGCAAGAACATTTCTATTGGCCAAAGATGGTTGGGGATGTACATGCTATTCTTGCTCGTTGTGGTACTTGTCAAAGAGCCAAGAGCACGTTTCACAAGGGTTTGTATACTCCACTTCCAGTGCCACAGAGACCTTGGGAAGACGTGAGCATGGATTTCATTGTGGCCTTACCTAGAACACAGAGAGGCAAGGATTCAATCATGGTGGTGGTTGATAGGTTTTCCAAGATGGCACACTTCATAGCTTGTCATAAAACTAAAGATACAACTGGCGTGGCTTCTTTATACTTCAAGGAGATTGGTAGGCTACATGGCATACCAAAAACGATCGTTTTTGATAGAGATAGTAAGTTTTTGAGCTATTTTTGGAAAGGTTTATGGAAATTGGTAGGTACTAAGCTCTTATTTAGCACCTCTCATCACCCACAAACTGACGGACAAACAGAGGTTACAAATAGAACAATTGGATCATTGTTGAGAGGATTGGTAAGCAAGACTGGTAAAGATTGGGATGTGAAGTTGTGTCATGCAGAGTTTGCATACAATAGGACTCCAACTTATGCTACTCAACACTCACCATTTGAAGTAGTATATGGGGTGAATCCGCACGTTCCTATAGACCTAATTGATATCCCAACAAATGAGTATATTCATGAGGATGCAAAGAAGCAAGCTAAGAATATGATGAAGTTACATGCGCAAATCAAAGCAAGGATTGAGAAGGTCAATGAGATGTACAAGAGGAATGCTAATAAACGACGCAAGCCTAGGTCCTTCAATCCAGGTGATTTGGTTTGGGTGCACCTCAGAAAAGAAAGGTTCCCTGGCAAACGCAAGCACAAGCTCATGCCTAGGGCAGAGGGTCCTTTCAAGGTTTTAGAGAAGTATGGTGACAATGCTTACAAGCTAGACATTGGAGATGAATATGGCGTGGCTAGCACCTTCAACATTGGGGATTTGAGTCCTTACTTAGATGATTTGGTGACAATGCTTAGAAGCTTGGATAATGGTCTAAGGCCATTAGGGACGTTGGTTTAGCTAAGGGATAGATTTGTTGTTCAGCCTATGGGTTTTCCTCCCACTCCACTTGGTAGGGTTTTCCCATATGGTGTTTTGTGATGTTTTATGAATTTCTTAGTGAGTCTTTATGATCATAGTTGATGGAATCAAGCATGGGAAACAAAAAAATGGAAGTTTCTTGAAAAAAAGATTGAAGCTTCAAAGGTTTCTTGAAGTTCTTGAAAATGGAAGTCCTTCAAAATTGCGCAAAAACACCTTATTCAGTATGGCGGTGATTTGGCGTGTGAACAAGTGTGTTGGGCAACTTGGTTGTCCGTGTTTTCTTTGTTGTTTGACCAAGTCAACTTTGTTTAGTCAAATTGTAGTTCGTTCCTTAGGTTGGATTTCGGAATTTGGTCGGAAAAGGAACAAGATTCCGGCATATCTTTTAGGAATCCTAAACTAGGTCGGTTTAAGCATATTTTCCGTGTTTGTTAGGAGATTTTCCTTGTTTTCCTAGATTTACTTGGCTTGGGGCTAAAGTCTAGGATTAGTTGGTTAGATTAGAATATCTAGTAGTCATATTGTTATAAATACTCGATTGTTTTCAATAATAAAATTCAGATTACAAGTTTATAAACAAATACACATTGTGTTTTACGAGTGATTTTGTGTGAGGGTTTTTGCACGAAATTCTTCAAGGTTTTCTGAATAATTTTGAGAGTTAAAAGCTTCAATTATTCACCATTGTTTTAGTGTTTGTGTTGAGTGTTCACATAAGCAATAAAACGCCCTAGAGTTTAGCTTGTGAGTATTCCTATCTAAAGCTAGGATTTCCGGAATTACGAAGCATTGTGAGTGTTCCTTTGCAACGTTTTTCTACCCTATCAATCTATCTTGAGTCCAAGCACTTAGCTTAGACCTGAAATATAGATCACAAGGATGCAACCATAGGTGAATTAGTTGCATATGGAGATATAAGCTATATTGGTGCATCAAGAGTATGGATTTGTGCGTGCATGGTTACGTATTACTAAAGTAGCATGCAAATCAAGAAAAAGAATGATGGATTTTGGGGAACGAGATGGTTTTTGCCTATGGATTTTTTCCCACTACATTTGTTAGGGTTTTTCTCACTTTAGGCATTGAGTCTTTATTTCTTGTGGAGTCTTGATCATCATAATTGTGATAAAATACATAGAGGATAGATTCTTGAATTTTTCTTGATTAAAAGATTGGATCTTGAAGCATTTTTTGATAGTTTCTTGAAGAATCTTGAAATTGCGCAAAAAATGACGAAGGTTTCTTAGGCGTGTTTTTGACGATTTTTTCAAGATCTTGGGCACCAAGTATTGGCGTGATTTTTAGCTTAAATTATGGTGATTATCTTGTTAATTAATTATTTAGTAAAGGTGTTAGGATATTTTCTTGATTAGATAGTTTTGTTAGAGTTTTTTAGGCAAGAAAAGAGCAAGATGCAGTGATAAGCTGGCACACTTATCTCGTTCTATGTGTGTGTACATGGGGGATGAATTTCCTATGTAATGTGCGTGTGTTTTAGTTGTTTTTATTTAGGATTTTGTTGATGATTATTCCTATAAATAGTCTCAACATTAGGTTGTAAATTTAATTATGTTTGAATTGAATAAAAGTTTGTTTTTTTTTCTTGAAACAAATTTCGAAATTTTAAAGAGTTGGTGGGTTTTCGTTTATACTCTTGTGAAGATTAATTAGTGGCTTTAAGGGTGCTCAGGCTTTAATCAAAGACTAATTGATCAACCTAAATTTAAGAATTTTTGTGGATTAGCTTTGAGAAGATCGAAAATTTAGTCTACCCCTATGGGTTTTCCAAATCATAAAAAAAATTCACATCACTGAACCCCAAAAAACAATAAATAATAGCCTTTGTTTTAGGTCCCCAGAGGGGCCGTCCTGGGCCACGTCACTTTTTCGCCCTATTTTTTTACTACGTTCTGTGGACCTCCACAACACCCCCCACGATAGTTTTCAGCCCCTAAACACCTCTTAGGATCCCTCATATAGCCTCTTCCAGAAAGGGGGACCTTATATGCAATCGTCTAAGCCCATCTTATCATCCGTCATATGAGCTTTTTAACCAGAATCCTTTGGTCTGGGTTCCTATTTTTACCTCATGGGTAAACACATCGATTTCCTGGATTTTTTTTCGGCACCCCTGAACCCCAAAAAACAGTGAATAATAGCATTTGATTCAGGCCCCCATAGCGGCTGTCCCTGGACCCATCACTTTTCGCCCTGTTTTTTTACCACGTGCTATGCATGTCAACGTCATGCACCACGATCGTTTTCGGCACCTAAACACATATTAGGATCCCTCCTATGGCCTCTTCTAGAGAGGGGAAAAACAACCATATCTACAATCGTCTAAGGCCTTCTTATCATCCCTCATAACACCTTTTCACCCAGAATCCTTTGCTTTGGGTTCCTATTTTTACCTTACAAGTACCACGGCCGATTACCGGGATTTTTTTTTTCGGGACCCCTAAACACCAAAAAACAGTGAATAATAGCCTTTGTTTCAGGCCTTCGGAGGGTCCGTTCCGGGCCCCGTCACTTTTTCGCCTCGATTTTTTTACCATGTGCTATGGACCTCCACAACACCCCCCACGATCGTTTTCGACCCCTAAACAGCTCTTAGGATCTCTCTTACGGCCACTTCCAGAGAGGGGAAAAATAACCTTATATGCAATCGTCTAAGTCAATCTTATCATCCCTCATATGACCTTTTCACCCCCAATCCTTTGGTCAGGGTTCCTAATTTTTCCTTACGAGCACCCCGATCGATTTCCTGGATTTTTTTTTTCGGGACCCCTGAACACCAAAAAACATTGAATAATAGCCTTTGTTTCAAGCCCCCGTAGCGGCCGTCCCAGGCCCCGTAACTTTTTCGCCCTGTTTTTTTACCACGTGCTGTGGACCTCAACGTCACCCCCCATAATCGATTTCGGCCCCTTAACATGATGTGGATTTTAGGTGGTTCTCGCATATAATACTCAAAACTCACAAGGATATTCAATCTTAAGTTATCAAATCCAAATAACTTGATCGAATGCCAATTAATTAAACCAATCCAGAGAATAATTAAGTAGGGTTCTAACAATGTCATTCAATCCAAAATCACAATGTTAGTAACAATATTCAAGCACACAAAGTGACGCAAACTAGGATATGATTTTTTTTTCAATGAATCAAAACTTAATTAATTACATCCTATTGTTGAGATTATTTATAGGTATAATCAACAACAAAATCCTAACTAAAATCTACATAAAAAACACGCACAACCTAGGGAAATAAATCCTACTTGCACAATAAACTAAATCTAAGATTGACACATCATCATGCAACTTGCACTTTGACCTTATCTTTCCTAACAAACTCTAACTAACTAACTAATCAAGATATTATCCTAACAACTTGACTAAATAATTAATATGAAAAATTCATAAATATAATCCCAACTATCGGCGTTCACCTAATAAAAGACCGAACTTTGATTCATCCAAAAATGGACCCAACTTTCATGCTCATTTTCCAATTTTGGACCCTCCTAAATGTTAACCTGTAAAATCAAGTAAAACATGTTAATTATTCGGTCTTTTCTTCACATTTGGAGGTTTAGGGTGAAAGAGATGGTTGTGGTGGTGGTTCAGGTGGTCCTGCTTAAGCAAAAACCGGATAATTAGCAAGATTTACTTGATTTTACATGTTAAAATTTAAGAGGGTCCAAAATTTGAAAATGGGCATGAAAGTTGGGTCCATTTTTGGATTAATCAAAGTTCGGTCTTTTATTAGGTGAACGTGCATAGTTGGGATTATATTTATGAAATTTTCGTAATTGATAAACAAGATAATTATCAAAATGAAGCCTAAAAATCACGGACACATAAGGAACCTAAGATCCCCAAAAAATCATTCAAGATTCGCCATTTCCTTTTGCGCCATTTTCAAGATTTTCTTCAAAATTTCAAGAAATGCTTCAAGATTCAATCTTTTAATCAAGAAACATTCTAGAAATTCTTCTTCATGCTGGATTCCATCAATCATGACTCATAAACTTACCAAGATAATCACAAAACACCATATGGGAAAACCCTACCAAGTGGAATGGGAAAAAAACCCATAGGCTCAACAAACATACTTAGCCCTACCTTTCTTTCCTTGAATCCAAAGGTTATTATTCCTCTATGGGAACGTCCCATGAAAGTCTTGTAACCCATGTTTGTCTTCTATCCACATTCAAACCCATAGGATTAAGCATTAGGTTTATAGATTGGTCCACCTTACTTGAATCCTCTTTCAAATTCACATCATTCTCCCCCTCTTGAAAAGAATTTGACCTCAAATTCACATCATTGTAGTATGGTGATAAGTCGCTAATATTGAATGTTGTGCTGATATCTCCATACTAACTAGGTAGATCAATCTTATAAGCATTTTCACCATAAGCTTCAAGCACTTCAAAAGGACCTTCGGCTCTTGGCATAAGCTATTCTTGCGCCTCTGAGGGAAACGTTCTTTCATCAAGTGTATCCATACCATATCCCCTGGCTTGAATACATGTTGTGTCCTCCCTTTGTTACATCGTGTCTTGTAAGCCTCATTCATCTTTGAAATTCGTTTCTTCACAGCTTCACAAGTCTTTTGGAACACTTCTAACCTTTTTTTAGCATCTGCGTGTATCTCATCCCTTGCTAAAGGAATCAAATCAATTGGCATGTATGGATTAATGCCATAGACAACTTCGAATGGTGAGTAGCCTGTGATTGAAGATACAGCACGATTATAGGCAAGCTCAGCATGACATAGACGAATATCCCAATCTTTCTGAGTCTTTCTCACTAACCTAAGCAACAATGTACCCAGAGTTCTGTTTGTAACCTTCGCCTGACCATCTGTTTGTGGATGATGAGAAGTACTAAAGAGTAGTTTTGTACCAACCATCTTCCATAGGCTTTTCCAGAAGTGACTTAAGAACTTCAAATCCGTGTCACTTGCTACACTCCTAGGTATTCCATGTAATCTCACAATCTCCCGGAAATACAAGTCAGCAACATGTTGTGCATTAGCAGTTTTGTTCATAGCAACAAAGTGTGCCATCTTCGAAAATCGATCCACCACTACCATCATAGAGTCTATGGCTCGTTGAGTTCTAGGTAGACCAATGACAAAATCCATGCTTACATTGTACCATGGTGCATCAGCAACAGGTAATGGTGTGTATAAGCCTTTATGATACGTAGACTTGGATCTCTGGCAAGTTGCGCATCTAGCAACCACGGATTGCACATCACCCATCATCTTTGGCCAATAGAAGTACTCATTAAGCATATCAAATGTTTTATGAACGCCAAAGTGACCAACCATAGCTCCACTGTGTGCTTCCCTTACTAGTAATTCACGAACTCCGCGTTGAGGAATACAAAGTTTGTTGTGACAAAACAGGAAACCATCCTGAACCATGTAATTCCGTGAGGGGACTTGCATCTCTTTTGCAAAATCTGGATCTGTGACATAGATTTCTTTGATATGTTCAAACCCTAGCACACGTGTATCAACCATTGGAAGCAAATGTGACCGTCTAGACAAAGCATCCGCCACAACGTTCGTTTTGCCCTCTTTGTATTTAGATGAAAACGTGAAGGATTGAAGAAATTCAACCCACTTAGCATGCCTGTAATTCAACTTCTGTTGTTCATTGATGAACTTCAAAGCTTCATGATCGGAATGTAGAATAAACGGTTTTGGTCTAAGATAATGTGACCAATGATCCAGTGCTCGCAGGATTGCATAGAATTCTTGATCATAATTTGAATAATTCAACTTAGCTCCGCCCAATTTCTCACTGAAGTAAGAAACTGGACGCTTCTCTTGGACAAGCACTACTCTAATACCTATGCCACTGGCATCACACTCTACATCGAAAAGTTTGCGAAAATCAGTCAAAGCTATAATAGGTGCACGACAGAGCACTTGCTTGATGTTTTCAAAAGCCTCCTGTGCTCTTGGATTCCATACGAATTCTCCCTTCTTCATCAGCTCAATAACAGGGGCCATGATGGTAGAAAAGTTCTAGATGAACCTTCTGTAGAACGAAGCCAATCCATGAAAACTACGCACTTCATGTATGTTTGATGGAGTTTTCCAAGACATGATGGCCTCTACCTTGGATGGATCAACCATAACACCTTGTCCACTTACAATATATCCCAGAAAAACGATCTTGTCTTGCATAAAATCACACTTCTCAAGCTTTCCATAGAGCTTTTGCTCACGCAACTAATCAAACAACAATCTCAAATGCCCTAGATGTTCATGAATATTTGAACTATAGACAAGTATATCATCGAGATAAACAACAATAAACTTGTTTAAGAAAGGACGTAGCACCTCATTCATAAGTCTCATAAACGAGCTTGGAGCATTACAAAACCCAAAAGGCATTACTAGCCACTCATAGAGACCTTGTTTGGTTTTGAAAGCCGTTTTCCATTCATCTCCTTATTTAATCTTCGAAAAGATTGTAGCACCATGTAACTCATCCAACATGTCCTCCAATCTAGGCATAGGGAATCTATATTTAATAGTAATGTTGTTTACTTCTCGAGAATCAATACACATGCGCCATGTACCATCCTTGATTGGAACAAGGAGAGCCGGAACTGCACAAGGACTCATGCTTTCACGAACCAAGCCTTTCTCCAACAACTCGTCAATTTGTCTCTTAACTCCTTGGATGCCTCAGGATCACACCTATAAGCAGGTTTATTTGGAATTGGCACCCCAGGAATAAAACCAATACAATACTCTATCCCTCGGATGGGTGGTAACTCGTTTTGCAACTCTTCCGGAAATACATCATGAAACTCGTCCAAGAGATTTTGTAATTGTTCATCTTGCACCTTAGACTCCTTTGCAACTTCCTTAACGACAAGCATGTACATAGGAGTGCCTTGCACAACCTCTTGCTCAAGTTCTCTTCCTGTTAGAAACATGCTAGGCTTCTTGGTTTTAGGGTAAGAGTTTGCGTGAGTTTCCTTCGTCTCTTTTGGAGACAATGGCAACAAATCAATCCTTTTCTTTCCATAGAGGACCAAATATACATTAGATTCACCATCATGCTTCACTTGTCTATCCAATTACCATGGTCGTCCCAAAAGTACTTGACAGGAACTCATAGGCACAACATCACACCATAGTTCATCATTATACTTGCCAATATCAAAAGAAACAAGTGCTTGTTTCCTTACCTCAATCCCCTTTGTGTCATCAAGCGAATTAAGCTTATATGGACGAGCATGGAGTCTTTGAGGAAGTTTCAAACGATCAAAAAGCTCCTTAGAAGCCACGTTTGTGCATGATCCACTATCAACAATTAATGTACAAAGAAACCCTCCTATTTTGCAACGAGTGTGGAACAAATTCTCCCTTTGTTCTTTATTTGGCGAGGCTTCTACATGCAAAGCCCTTCTAACCACGAACAATTGGCCATCTTCCTCATTTAGTGGTAGTTGTGTGTAACAACCGTCTTCACTATCCTCCGCCGTCTCACTTTGATGTGTGTCCTCATCACATATAATGTCAAATTCTGCCGCTTCTTTCTCCCATTGACGAACAACATCTATGTGTAATTGATGTTTCATTGTGCAGTTAGAAGCAATGTGTCCATAGCCTTGGCATTTAAAATAACGGCGCCTCTCTTCAAATTCCGCCTTAGACAAAACCTTCTTAGGTTTCTCACTCGAAGGATTTGAGGATCCAATGGGTGTGGAATTAGGGTTTTGTGGCTTCGTTGGTTCCTTGTTCAATGAAGTAGAATATGTTGATTTGGTAAAAGGCACATATTGCTTCTTTCCATCCTCCTTGGAACGCTTCTCTACTTTCAATGCCTTCTTGCACAAATCGTTAAAATCAACGTCTTGCACCAAATCTAACTCACGTTCAATGGAACGATTTAGACCCTTCAAAAATCGTGCAATTTTCATGATTTCCTTCTCTTGAAGGTCACATAACAATGTTAACTTCTTAAATTCAGCAATATATTCATTAACACTCATAGATCCTTAGAATAAAGAAGTTATCTAATTTTGTTGCTGAAAATCAATCGGGACATACTTGTCACGTATCTTTGCATGCAACTTCACCCATGAAGTGATTTTGGCCTTGTTTTGACGTAGCCTCATGGCCTTCAAACCCTCATACCATAACCCTGCACTCTTCACAAAATGAATATACGCAATATTGAAGGTTTTTAGATCATCAAAACCCTTATACTCCGCAATCTTCCCAAATTGCCGCTCCCACTATAAGTAATCCTCTGGAGTACCTTGGCCATGGAAATCTTCAAGCTTAATGCCACGATCGTCCAATTTAGGTTTTCGTTTAGGCTTCTTCTTTGAATCAAGGGTTGAATTTGATGATGCTGGATCACCATCATCATCATATTCCTCGTGACTTCCCTTCCCTTTTTAGTAGATGCTATTAGAATCATTTTGTTGCAGAGATTAACGAACAAGTGCGTCTATGCTTGCCTTTTCTTGTTTATGCCCTAACTCCAAGGCTTGTAATTTTTCGAGCACAACCCTTTGGAAGTTTTTAGTGGCTTCAGGAAATTCCTCTTCCGCCATAAGCAATCGAAAACCTGAACTCTGATACCAAATTGATGTGTATTTTAAGTAGTACTCGCAAATAACTGATCTATATCTCAGGTCTAAACTAAGTGCTTGGACTCAAGATAGATTGATAGGGTAGAAAAACGTTGCAAAGGAACACTCACAATGCTTCGTAATTCCGGAAATCCTAGCATTAGATAGGAATACTCACAAGCTAAACTCTAGGGCGTTTTATTGCTTATGTGAACAGTCAACACAAACACTAAAACAATGGTGAATAATTGAGGCTTTTAACTCTCAAAATTATTCAGAAAACCTTAAAGAACTTCGTGCAAAACCCTCACACAAAATCACTCGTAAAACACAATGTGTATTTGTTTATAAACTTGTAATCTGAATTTTATTATTGAAAACAATCGAGTATTTATAATAATATGACTACTAGATATTCTAATCAAACCAACTAATCCTAGACTTTAGCCCCAAGCCAAGTAAATCTAGGAAAACAAGGAAAATCTCCTAACAAACACGGAAAATATGCCTAAACCGACCTAATTTAGGATTCCTAAAAGATATGCCGGAATCTTGTTCCTTTTCCGACCAAATTCCGAAATCCAACCTAAGGAACGAACTACAATTTGACTAAACAAAGTTGACTTGGTCAAACAACAAAGAAAACACGGACAACCAAGTTGCCCAACACGCTTGTTCACACGCCAAATCACCGCCATACTCAATAAGGTGTTTTTGTGCAATTTTGAAGGACTTCCATTTTCAAGAACTTCAAGAAACCTTTGAAGCTTCAATCATTTTTTCAAGAAACCTCCATTTTTGTGTTTTGCCATGCTTGATTCCATCAACTATGATCATAAAGACTCACTAAGAAATTCATAAAACATCACAAAACACCATATGGGAAAACCCTACCAAGTGGAGTGGGAAGAAAACCCATAGGCTCAACAACAAATCTATCCCTTAGCTAAACCAACGTCCCTAATGGCCTTAGACCATTATCCAAGCATCATTAGACTTAAGCAACAATGACCATGAGCCAAGCCAAGGCCATGGAACCCTAATCCACGCATACCATGAATCTCAAAACGACTCAATATTAGCTCTTTGTCTTCAATGCTTGAATCTGCTTCCTGATCATCCTCCCTTTCTTCAAAAGGAATTGTCCTCAATTCTTGAATCTACTTATCATCTAAGTAAGGACTCAATTCCCCAATGTTGATGGTGCTAGCCACGCCATATTCATCTCCAATGTCTAGCTTGTAAGCATTGTCACCATACTTCTCTAAAACCTTGAAAGGACCTTCTGCCCTAGGCGTGAGCTTGTGCTTGCGTTTGCCAGGGAACCTTTCTTTTCTGAGGTGCACCCAAACCAAATCACCTGGATTGAAGGACCTAGGCTTGCGTCGTTTATTAGCATTCCTCTTGTACATCTCATTGACCTTCTCAATCCTTGCTTTGATTTGCGCATGTAACTTCATCATATTCTCAGCTTGCTTCTTTGCATCCTCATGAATATACTCATTTGTTGGGATATCAATTAGGTCTATAGGAACGTGCGGATTCACCCGATATACTACTTCAAATGGCGAGTGTTGATTAGCATAAGTTGGAGTTCTATTGTATGCAAACTCTGCATGACACAACTTCACATCCCAATCTTTACCAGTCTTGCTTACCAACCCTCTCAATAATGATCCAATTCTTCTATTTGTAACCTCTGTTTGACCGTCAGTTTGTGGGTGATGAGAGGTGCTAAATAAGATCTTAGTACCTACCAATTTCCATAAACCTTTCCAAAAATAGCTCAAAAACTTACTATCTCTATTAAAAACGATCGTTTTTGGTATGCCATGTAGCCTAACAATCTCCTTGAACTATAAAGAAGCCACGCCAATTGCATCTTCAGTTTTATGACAAGCAATGAAGTGTGCCATCTTGGAAAACCTATCAACCACCACCATGATTGAATCCTTGTCGCTCTGTGTTCTAGGTAAGGCCACAATGAAATCCATGCTCACGTCTGCCCAAGGTCTCTGTGGAACTGGAAGTGGAATATACAAACCCTTGTGAAACGTGCTCTTGGCTCTTTGACAAGTACCACAACGAGCAAGAATAGCATGTACATCCCCAACCATCTTTGGCCAATAGAAATGTTCTTGCAACAATTCAACAGTCTTGTTTATGTTAAAGTGTCCAGCTAGTCCTCCCCAATGAGCTTCTCTTACCAATAGTTCACGAATTGCACACTTAGGTATGCAAAGTTTGTTTCCCTTGAATAAGAAACCTTCCACAATATTGTAATGGCTACTTGGATTTTGCGCACACTGGTGAAAAATGTCTCCAAAGTCCGAATCCTTCTCATAATATTCCTTGATGATTTCGAACCCTAATACTCTAGAATCCACCATTGCAATCAAATTATGTCTCCTTGAAAGAGCATCCGCCACAACATTAGCCTTGCCTGCCTTATATTTTGCAGAGAATGTAAAAGATTGTAAGAACTCAACCCACTTTGCGTGCCTTGCATTCAACTTTTGTTGGCTATTGATATGTCTCAATGAATCATGATCACAATGAAGAGCAAAAGGTTGTGGACGCAAATAGTGACTCTAATGATCCAATGCCCTGACCATGGCATAGAACTCCTTGTCATATGTGGAATAGTTCAACTTTCCTCCACTCAACTTTTCACTAAAATAAGACACTGGTCTTCCTCCTTGTATGAGAACTGCGCCAATCCCTGTACCACTTGCATCACACTCAACTTCAAAAGGCTTAGTGAAATCAGGCAATGCTAGAATAGGTGCGTTACACATCTTGTCCTTCACCAATTCAAAGGCTTGTTGCGCTTGTCTAGTCCACTCAAACTTCCCTTGTTTCGTACATTCAGTTATAGGACTCATAATAGTGCTAAAATTTCGAATGAATCTCCTATAGAATGATGCTAAGCCATGGAAAGATCTCACTTGAGTAACTGTTGTTGGAACTGGCCATGATGCTATAGCTTCAACTTTCTGTGGATCTACCTTGATACCCTCATGTGAAACAATGTAGCCTAGAAAGCTAATCTCCTTTTGCATGAAATCACACTTCTCTAGCTTCCCATAGAGCTTTTGTTTCCTTAAAGTCTCAAACACTTGGCGCAAATGACCCATGTGTTCATCTTCGTCTTTGCTATACACCAATATGTCATCAAGGTAAACTACAACAAATTTACCAATGAAAGGACGCAATACCTCATTCATAAGTCTCATGAAAGTGCTAGGTGCATTCGTCAATCCAAAAGGCATGACCATCCATTCATACAACCCATGTTTGGTCTTGAAAGCAGTTTTCCATTCATCCCCTTCCCTCATACGTATTTGGTGATAACCACTACGTAAATCCACCTTTGAAAATAGCTTGGAACCACTTAATTCATCTAAGAGATCATCCAACTTAGGGATAGGAAACATGTACTTCACTGTGATGTGAATCACAGCTCTACTATCAATGCACATACGCCATGTCCCATCCTTCTTTGGAACCAACAACGTGGGAACTGCGCAAGGGCTCATGCTTTCCCTCACATATCCTCGTTCCATCAACTCGTCAATTTGTCTCTGTAATTCTTTTGTCTCCTCTGGGTTGCATCTATAAGGAGGCTTGTTTGGGATAGGAGCTCCAGGGATCAAATCAATTTGATGTTCAATACCTCTTATTGGGGGTAATCCTTGAGGCAAATCTGCTGGAAACACATCCTTAAAATCACGAAGTAAGGCTAGTAATTTTGGGTGTTCAATTTCGTCAAAAGTCTTCACTTCCTTGGCTAGAAGTAGATATGCCACGTTTTGATCAATCATAACCCTTTCAAATTGTTTTCTAGTAGCAAATAACACCTTGTTGTCAATCTTGGTCGCCTCTTTGTGCCGTTTTCCAAGTTCACTAGGCGTAAGTGGAAACAAGGCCGTAGTCTTGCCATCCTTGACGACCTTGTATACATTAGTCTTACCATCATGCACAGTTTTTCGATCAAATTGCCGAGGTCTACCCAACAATATATCACACGCATCCATAGGCACAACATCACACAATACTTCATCATGATAGTTTCCAATTGCAAAATTAATCAAGGCTTACTTACGGACCCTAACTTCATTGACATCATCTAACCACTTAAGTTTGTATGGATTAGGGTGTCTCGTTGTTTTTAATTGCAACTTGTCCGTCAACTTTGATGATATAACATTAGCACAACTACCACCATCTATAATGAGGTTGCATTTAGTATCGTTTACCTTGCAACGAGTGTGAAAGATGTTTTCACGTTGATCCTCATCTACGGTTTTTGAGTGCAATACCCTTCTAAGGACCAAATTGTTCTCATAAGGCTCCCCCACTTGTTCCTCGTCACTTTCTGGGTAGCATTCTTCCATGTCACTCCCTTCTTCCTCAATATTGTTATCATCAAGGGCATCAATCTCTTGGATTTCACGAATTGTCAAAGTTCTCAGGGTTGGACAATCCTTTTTGTAGTGACCATAACCCTTGCACTTGAAACAAGTCACCTTAGGAACACCATCCTCCAAAGTTTCGGTCCTTTTGCCCTTATCCATACTAGAAGTCATGTTCTTCTTAGGCTCAAACTTAGATTCATTGATTGATGAAGCACTAGAAGTCTTAAAGCCTTGATATGGCCTCGTGGTTGGGTTAGACACTCCACGCTTCCTTTGTTTTTCTAAGATCACCGCCGTTTTACTCACTTCATCAAAAGATAGATTTGGTTGCAATTCTATTTTGTCACGAATATCTAGATTTAAACCTCCAATGAAAGGAGCAAGCCTTTGTTCCTCCCTTTCTTCATTCTCACATTGCATAGTTAACTTTTCAAAGTCGGCAATATAATCCTCCATGGTCTTCGTACCTTGCTTCAATGTAGCCAACTTAATGTATAAATCTTGTTGATAATTTGAAGGAACGAATCTTTTCCTGAGGATCTTCTTAAGCTTCTCCCAAGTTTCAATTTTGCTCTTGCCTTCACGTTGCCTATTCTTCTTAACTCCATTAAACCACATGGACGCATACTTAGATAGTTTAGCCACGTCAATTTTATACTTCTTTTCCTCGTTGGCGCCCTTGAACTCAAAGTACCGTTCTAATGCAAGCTCCCATTCAAGGTAGGCCTCAACGTCACCTTGGCCACCAAATTCCCCAACTTCAAACTTCAAACCACGATCATCATCTGGGGGTCTAAGGTTACCTCTCATACGAATCACTTCAGTAGATAATCCTAGGAACAAATCTTGAAGTTTTTTTGTTTGTTCCGCAAGTTGATTGANTGCAAGTTGATTGAAAAGTTCGAAGTTCACCGTCTCTTTTGACGAACTTCCTTCACTAGCCATGGGTTAAAACTGCAGCTCTGATACCTCTTGATCTATATCTCAGGGTAGAAAAACATTGCAAAGGAACACTCACAATGCTTCGTAATTCCGGAAATCGTAGCTTTAGATAGGAACACTCACAAGCTAAACTCTAGGGCGTTTTATTGCTTATGTGAACACTCAACACAAACACTAAAACAATGGTGAATAATTGAAGCTTTTAACTCTCAAAATTATTCAGAAAACCTTGAAGAATTTCGTGCAAAAACCCTCACACAAAATAACTCGTAAAACACAATGTGTATTTGTTTATAAACTTGTAATCTGAATTTTATTATTGAAAACAATCGAGTATTTATAACAATATGACTACTAGATATTCTAATCTAACCAACTAATCCTTGACTTTAGCCCCAAGCAAAGTAAATCTAGGAAAACAAGGAAAATCTCCTAAAAAACACGGAAAATATGCCTAAACCGACCTAATTTAGGATTCCTAAAAGATATGCCGGAATCTTGTTCCTTTTCCGACCAAATTCCGAAATCCAACCTAAGGAACGAACTAAAATTTGACTAAACAAAGTTGAATTGGTCAAACAACAAAGAAAACACGGATAACCAAGTTTCCCAACACGCTTGTTCACTCGCCAAATCACCGCCATACTCAATAAGGTGTTTTTGCGCAATTTTGAAGGACTTCCATTTTCAAGAACTTCAAGAAACCTTTGAAGCTTCAATCTTTTTTTCAAGAAACCTCCATTTTTGTGTTTCCCATGCTTGATTCCATCAACTATGATCATAAAGACTCACTAAGAAATTCATAAAACATCACAAAACACCATATGGGAAAACCCTACCAAGTGGAGTGGGAAGAAAACCCATAGGCTCAACAACAAATCTATCCCTTAGCTAAACCAACGTCCCTAATGGCCTTAGACCATTATCCAAGCATCATTAGACTTAAGCAACAATGACCATGAGCCAAGCCAAGGCCATGGAACCCTAATCCACGCATACCATGAATCTCAAAACGACTCAATATTAGCTCTTTGTCTTCAATGCTTGAATCTGCTTCCTGATCATTAACACTTAAAACTCACGAGGATATTCAATCTTAAGTTATCAAATGCAAATAACTTGATCGAATGCCAATTAATTAAACCAATCTAGAGAATAATTAATTAGGGTTCTAACAATGTAATTCATTCCAAAATCACAATGTTAGTAACAATATCCACGCACACAAAGTGATGCAAACTAGGATATGATTTTTTTTCAATGAATCAAAACATAATTAATTACATCCTATTGTTGAGATTATTTATAGGTATAATCAACAACAAAATCCTAAGTCAAATCTACATAAGAAACACGCACAACCTAGGGAAAAAATCCTACTTGTGTGGAACTTGGGCAACAAACTAAAGATAAGATTGCCACATCATCATGCAACTTGCACTTTGATCTTATCTTTCCTAAGAAACTCTAACTAACTAACTAACTAACTAACTAACTAATCAAGAAATTATCCTAACAACTTGATTAATAATTAATAAATAAGATAATTATCAAAATTAATCCTAAAAATCACGGACAAATAAGGAACCCAAGTCGTCCAAGACTCGCCATTGCCTTTTGCGCCATTTTCAAGATTTTCTTCAAAATTTCAAGAAATGCTTCAAGATTCAATCTTTGAGTCAAGAATCTTTCAAGAAACTATTCTTCATGTTGTATACCATATATCATGACTCATAAACTTACCAAGACAAACACAAAACGCCATATGGGAAAACGCTACCAAGTAGAGTTGGAAAAAAACCCATAGGCCCAACAAACATACTTAGCCCTACCTTTCTTCCCTTGCATCCAAAGGTTATTATTCCTCTATGGGAACGTCCCATAAGAGTCTTGTAACCCATGTTTGTCTTCCATCCACATTCAAACCAATAGGATTAAGCATTAGGTTTATAGATTCGTCCACCTTGCTTGAATCCTCTTTCAAATTCACATCAAAACACCTCTTAGGATCCCTCTTTTGGCCTCTTCTAGAGAGGGGAAAACAGCCTTATATGCAATCGTCTAAGGCCTTATTATCATCAAACATATGACCTTGTCACCCCGAATCCTTTCGTTTAGGTTCCTATTTTTACCTTACGGGCACCCCGGTCGAGTTCAGAGATTTTTTTTTCCTAGTACCCCAGAACCCTATAAAACAGTAAATAATATCCTTTGTTTTAGGCCCGCGAAGGGGCCGTTCCGGGCCCCGTCAGTTTTTCACATCGTTTTTTTCCCACGTGCTATGGACCTCTACAGCACCCCCACGATTGTTTACGGGCCCTAAACACCTTTGAACACAAAAAGAACAGTGAATAACAGCCTATGTTTCAAGCCCCAGGAGCGGCTGTCTCGGGCCCTGTCACTTTTTCGCCTTGCTTTTTTACCACGAGCTACGGACCTCCACAGTACCCCCGGCGATCGTTTTCGGACCCTATACTCCTCTTATGGTCCCTCTTATGGCCTCTTCTATAGTGGGGAAAAACAAATATATATGCAATCGTCTATGGCCTTATTATCATCCCTCATATGACCTTTTTGTACCGAATCCTTTGGTATGGGTTCCTATTTTAACCTTACGGGCACCCCTGTCATTTTCCAGAATTTTTTTTCTAGGACGCCTGAACTCCAAAAAACAGTGAATAATAGCCTTTGTTTCAGGCCCCGTCACTTTTTCGCTCAGTTTTTTTACCATGTGCTATGGACCTCCACAGCACTCACCATGATCGTTTTCGGCCCCTAAACACCTCTTACTGTAATCCCCCGCATTTTAAGACTTTATATTATATTTTTATACGATTATAATATATAGTTTTATGAATTTCGGAAAATAAAGTCTATTTATATTTTATGGCTTAAAATAATTTATTTTACAAAAGGTTTTATTAGAAATAGTAATTATTTTTAAAGGAGGTTTTGAGTATTTAAATTTAATTTTCAAAAATAGCAAAAATAATTATTGGTTTTATTTTAATTATTTTCGGACCATATTAGGCCCAAAATGGGGTATTTTCGGTTTTCCAAGGCCCATAAATATTTTTATGGCCAAAATTATTTTCTAAATTATTTATTTTAACTACCTAGATATTTTGTATCTTTTAGTTAGGATAAATTTCAGATTTTACAAAAGATAAACATATCCAAAATTATCCTACACAATTTAGATTTATCAAAAAGAATAGCAAAATAAAAAAACGAAACATCAAATTACTAACTATCTCTTTTCAAAGTTGATTTGTGCAAAAGGGAACTTCCTTAAGGCCATATACCCTATATATAGCTCTCTGGTTCATCAAATTTTACTCTTTAAAACCCTTTCTAAAAATCAGAAAAAGAAAAAAAAAGAAAAGAAAAACCGCAGCCCAAAAACCGCAGCAAAGTACACAAACAGAAAAAAATAAAACTGCAGTTTTCCTCTTCGTGGAACCAACTTTGAGCCACCACCACAACCACCACACTTCACATCTGCCGCCACAACCACCACCACGTGACAGCCCTTGCTGCACTCTACCACCAGGTACCAAGATCCGCCACCCATGCAGCCACCAAGGTGGCCAGAAACCACCTCAAAGTAGCCCACTCACCATGGTTTTCGAAAATAAGAAAAAGAGAGAAAACAATTATTTTTCCTTCCAAATTATTTTTAAAAATCGAAAAAGTGTTTCCCTAATGTTTTTCAGTAAATAAAAAGTGTTTTGATGTTTTCAAATTATTTTTAAAAATTAGTTTGGTAATTTTTATTTAATAGATTAGTTTATGTCAAAAATTGGATTTTTAATAAAACAAATCATAGAAATTATAAATAATCGAAATTTATGCACGAAAAATTATTTTAGAGGCTGTATATTAGTTATATAATGTTCATATGAGGTTAGTCGAATTTCTAATGGTATTTTTGTATTTTAATGCAAGGAGGAGAATTTTCCGAAGAGCAGTTTTAATTAAGAAGGAAATTTAGCGAGCAAGGTATGTGCGACATATCAAAGACCTAATAGCATAAAAGCTTAGGTTTAGTATTATAGTATGTCGTGTTAAATTATTGGAGCAAGAAAACGATCATGCAAGCCCCCATGAATTTTATAGTGTTGAACCGAAAATCTGCTGGTTTATGTGTAAAATTTGTTATATGAGGTTAAAGTGTTGAAGTATGCTCGTAAAAAATTATTTTAGACTTACTGTGATGTATATGAATTTGTGTTAAATTCTCGTAGTTTAATATGAAGTATAGCATGGTCAAATAATTTTATTAGTCAGTTTTCAGTTTTGCGGTTTTTACCGAAAAATATTGTTTTAGAAGGTCTAAATGTCAAATCCGACTATGAGATTATTTTTAATCTATTCCAGAAGCATAATATGAGTTTATAGAGTCAGTTTCGTCATTAAAAGGTTTTCCAATATTTTTAAATAATTTTTAGATTGGTTTTAGTCAGATTGGACTGTTTTTAAAAATAAATCTTTTAAAAATATTTAAAACGTGAACTAAGGTTTCTAAAGGTTGTTATTGGTTAATAGGAGAATAAAAGGAATTATAAAACGGGTTTCACGACCTAGAGAATTTATTAGGTAATTAGCTTGGATTTTTAATTGTTTTATCGCTAGTTTTAGGGTTTCTAGTTTAAAATCTACTAAAATTCACATAGACCTTATCTAGCCACGAGATTTGGTTTGAGACTGTATTTTAGGCAGTAAAAGGTTTTGGAAAAGTGTTTTCGAACCTATTTAATTTTTAATAATTATTTTCAGATTTATTTCTATTTCTATTGCCTAGTTTTAAAACAAATGTTTTTCAAAAATAAATTTCTAGGAATAGAAGTTTCTAAAAATGTTTTCAAAAGTCATTTACTATTAATGGAAGGTTACTAAAAGAGGAAAGAGTCATTAACAAGTGTTGGTTAAGTGTTTGATGGTTTCTATGTTGTTTATCTATGTTTCGAAGTCTGACGGTGTATGTTTCACTTTTCGGTCGTGTTTTAAGTTATATTTAAATTCTGGACAGTAGCTATATGAAGCTTTAATGTGAGGGTTAAGAGTCTAAAATGACATGTTTAAGTGTTTTGAAGTTTGTTCATGAGTTATAATGCTTCTATGCATGTTTTGAGCAAGTTTTGACCATAAGAGTCATGTTTACAAGACAAATCAAAGTTAAATGCTTATTAAGTCAAAGTTAAATAAAGTCGAGTAAAGCAAAGTTATGTAAACAATTATGAGCAAGTTATTTTTAAAGGAAAGTGAGTACTCATTCAGGCCAAATGAGGTTACATACGGGGGAGGTATGTATTGCCTTAACGCTGTACTTCCATAGTGGAGTGTGACGATGCTTCACTGTTTAGTTCTGGAATTCCAAAAGAGTTAAAGAGTTAAGTTTGGACATGGGGTGGATGGAGACCATGTACCACTGTTTTTGAAAGACTAGCTATCTTTCTGTTAGAGTTCGGATTGTACGGGGAGCGCTACCTACTTGGTTGACGACCGTCTTTCCAAAGAGCCCGTTCACGTTTCCTATATCCTTTTCGAAGCAAGAAGTTATAATCAAGATGAAGAATTTTGAACTTATGAGTCATGAGTCTTAAAATGGAGTGAGAGTCTTGTTATGTGTATTTTGTGTGCTATGTGTGTGTCTTCGTGTTGTTATGTTTTTGCTATGTTGTGCATACTCAGCAGTGGTTGCTGACACATATATATTTCCATGTTTTTCTTGTTCTGTTTGCTTGTTAAGCAGAATAAGTGCAGGTTGTTGAGCATATGCATGGTGAAGGGATTTTTCGAGAGGAGTGGATAATATTTGGTAGTTGTTTTGACTTTAGATTTTTCTAGTGGTTTGGAATAAGGGCCGTGATGGCTCCAAGTTGTTAATTTATTGTTTGACTTAGTTGTAAAGACTTCCGCTGTGAGTTGTTTGACTTTTATAAAATGGTTTTAGTAAAGTGTGTTGTTTTACCTTAGCCTTAGCGTTGCAATTAGTTTTCATAATTAGTTGTGACGTGGCGGTAACATGCTCAAGTTCCTCTTGTGTTTATAGGTTTGAGGTAAGTTAGAAAGTGAGGAATTTGGGGGTGTTACAGAGTGGTAGCCAAAGCTATAGGTTTTTCCAAAAAAAAATGTTTTGAAAATGTTCTTCAAAATGTGTTTGCAAACACGGAAGTTTAAAGGACTAGGATTAAAAATTTGAAGTGTGAGAATGGGTAGACTTAGGATGGGCATTCCTGCATTTTGCATTTATGCATGTTTTTAAGTCTTGCTGCACGTTAAGTTGTTTTGTTGCTTGCTTGGGTTTTTTGTTGGGGTTTTCTTTAGGGATTTACGTTTGCTTTAAACCTGCGGATGTTGTCACCATCGGAATATAGTCTTCACAGGAGAGTTTATGATGATGCTAAGAGTTACTGTGATCGAATTGAGAGTTGGTGCAATTTCATGTACAATATGGGGATCCCAGGATCGAATTTACAAGCTTCAGTGATATGGTTGTTTATTAGGAATCTGCCAGATAGAAACCCTTATGTTGGGCTGAAGACTAAGTATCAGGATGTACTTCATGAGGATAGGACTCCAAATGTGGAGAAGTTTTCTGCAAGTGGGAAATGGTTGCCTGNTTTGCCTGCAGTGGATTTTGTAAGAAGGGAAATAGAGCTAGTAGATAGGATTCATGAGTGGTTGACTGAGCCTCCAAGCCCACAGCATGAGGAAAATGAGACTGAAAATGAAGACCCTGAGGGAGATGGAAATAAGACTGGGAATGAGGAAAATGAAGATGGAAATGAAAATGGAAATGGAAATGAGGAAGATGAGGAAGGAGATCCAGAAGAGGAAGAAGACCCAGAAGAGGAAGAACAAAGTGATGACGATGATTTAGTGATTATTGAAAAGGAAATAGAAGTAGTTATACTTAGTGACAGTGAAGATGAAAATAGACATGTAGAAGATGGAAGTGGGACTACTTCAGAAGATTTAACTAGAGGCATCAAGAGGGAACGAGAAGAGCCAAGTGAAGGACCAAGAACCAGAGTTAGAAGTCGCCTTGATCATTGAGGAATTTGAAGATTGCTTAGTTCTTTATGTTTAGAGTTGCTTTATTTCTTTTGATGTAATTAGAACTTCCTTAGTTTAAGTTTAAACATTTTTTTAAGTTGTTGAAGTTTAGTTAAACCTAGCGAATAATGGGAATAAATTTTTTTTTCTTTACATGTCTTCTCTTTTGCTCTTGTTTAGCTTCTTGTTTCTTTTGTTGTGGTTTCATGTTTTGGTGTTGTTGTTGTTAATTTGTTTGCCAAGCTGTTAACTAGTAATAGGGTATTGCACTTTGATGCAATAAGAGTTGAGTGTCTTTAAGTTTGAGGTTTAAGTGTGCGTTTTGTTCAATAGATGGCAAGGAACAATGGAAATGGAGAAGTTGCTGAATGTTTGCGACAATTGATTGAGTTGTCAAGGACCAATCAGGAGGCTAACCGTAGGAATCAAGACCCTGCTGGGGAGATGTTTAGGGAGATAGCTAGGAGTAAGCCACCAGTTTATAGTGGTACTGAGGACCCTTTAGTGTTGGAGAACTGGATTAGGGAATTCGATAAGATTTTCCAAGCTCTTAAATGTCCGGATGACCTGAAAGTTGCTAATGCTGTATTTTACCTAAGAGAGGAAGCTGATATTTGGTGGTCACAAAGTGACGCAACTATGAGGGCTAGACCTAACTTTGGTTGGGAGATGTTTAAGGAAGTGATTCGCAATAAGTTCTATCCTGCGTTTCTGAAGAAGGAGAAGTCTAGGGAGTTTACTAAGCTGGAGATGGGGGACATGTCGGTGGAACAATATTACCACAAGTTTCTGGAGTTGATGAGGTTTGCACCGGATATTGTGCCAAATGAGGAGAAGAAGGCATATCATTTTGAACAAGGGTTGACATTGGAGTTGCAATCTCAACTTGCTGGAGAGCACTTCACTACTTTGGATGCGGTGTATGGAAGGGCTGCTCATCTATACTGATGCGGTGAGAGAGTCAAGGCTGTAAAGGAAGGGAAGAGAAAGGAGCCAAGCCAAGCTAATGGAAACCAAAATAACTTCAATTACTTCAATAAGCGACCTAGGTTTGGTGGACAAAACAATCATAATCAGAGGAATGGAAACCAAAACTTCCAAAGGAATGGGAACTCAAACTTTCAGAAGAATGGGAACCCAAATTTCCAGCGGAACGGTAATCCAGGTGGAAAAATGGTAAGGACTGGAGAAAGGGTACATCACTGCACTCTATGCCCAAAGAATCATCCTGGAAAAGACTGTGAGGGAAATCTGGTGACTTGTCGGAACTGTGGCAAGCAAGGACATCGTGCTTATGAGTGTTGGAGTGGAAGCAATAACGGAAACAAGTTTGGAAACCGCTTCAATCAGAATAAGCAAGGAGGAAATTTCGGGAGGCCAATGAACAACAATGGGAGGTTCAATGGTGGAAATGCTGGAGGTAGCAATGGAAGCTTCAATAATCAGAATTACAATAAGGGAGCGAATGCTACAACTAATGCTGGAGGAGCTAATGCTGCAAACAAGAATGTGAATGGTATGAACACTGCTGGAGGACTAGCGAAGGGCAATGCGCCAGGAAAGATGTACAACATGAGCTACCAAGAGGCGGAGGATAATGGAGGAGTGGTAACTGGTACATTCTCTATTAACTCTATACCTGTTAAGACTTTGTTTGATTCCGGAGCTTCATATTCGTTTATATCTGGTAGTGCCATAGCTAGACTTGACTTAGGTAAACCTAGGATGGTGAATATACCGATTGCAATGCCAAATGGTGAGATCGTGACTTGTTCTAAGGTGTATGATGGTGTGAAAATTTTTATCGCTGGATGTGACTTTCCGTCGAGGTTGATTGAATTTGGATTAAAGGAATTGGATGAGATACTAGGAATGGACTGGTTGAGTAAGTATAAGGCTAAGATTGATTGTGAAGCGCAGAAGGTGACCTTGAAAAGTCCGAGAGGGGCTATGGTGTCTTATAGGAGGCTACCGAAGACAAAGGACATTAAGATTGTCTCGGCGATGAAAATGGTGAAGATGATAGCTAAGGGAAATCCACTATTCTTTTGTTGTGTGATGAACTTGGAGGGAGTTTCCGAACCAAGCGTTAACGACATAGAAGTAGTGAGAGAATTTCCCGATGTATTTCCGGATGAGATTCCAGGACTACCACCAAAGAGAGCCGTGGAGTTTACGATCGATTTGGTTCCTGGAACCGCACCTATTTCTAAAGCCCCGTATAGAATGGCACCTGCGGAGATGATGGAGTTGAAGACTCAATTGCAGGATTTATTGGAGAAGGGTTACATACGACCTAGTGCTTCCCCATGGGGCGCGCCAGTGTTGTTTGTAAAGAAGAAGGACGGAAGTATGAGGTTGTGCATTGATTATCGTGAGCTTAATAAGGTGACTATCAAGAATAAGTACCCATTTCCAAGGATTGATGATTTGTTTGACCAGTTGAAAGGGGCGACGACATTTTCGAAGATTGATTTGCGATCTGGGTACCATCAATTGGCAATTGCGGAAAAGGACATTCCGAAGACCGCATTTAGGACAAGATATGGACATTATGAGTTTACTGTGATGCCTTTTGGGTTGACGAATGCGCCAGTGATATTTATGGACCTTATGAACAGGGTATTCCATGAGTACTTGGACAAATTCGTAGTGGTGTTCATAGATGACATCTTGGTGTATTCGAAAGGGAAGGTGCAACATGCTGAACATTTAAGGACGATTTTGATGACATTGAGGGAGCACCAATTGTATGCAAAGTTGTCGAAGTGTGAGTTTTGGCTGGAGCAAGTGGCGTTTTTAGGACATATTATCACAAAGGATGGCGTTTCTGTAGATCCAGCTAAAGTCAAGGCTGTGAGTGAATGGCCGACGCCTAGGAATGTGACGGACATCCGAAGCTTCTTAGGATTAGCGGGATACTATAGACGCTTTGTCAAAGATTTCTCGAGGATAGCGAAACCTATGACGTCGTTGATGAAGAAGGAAAAGAAGTTTGTGTGGGATGAGAAGTGTGAGGAAGCTTTTCAGACGTTGAAAAGAAGTTTGACGACGGCACCTGTGCTTTTCATGCACCCTTGAACCGCAAAAACAGTGACTAATAGCCTATGTTTCAGGCCCCCGGAGGGGTCGTCCCGGGCTCCGTCACTTTTTCGCCCCATTTTTTACCACATGCTATGGACTTCCACATCAACCCCCCACGATCGTTTTCGATCCATAAACACCTCTTAGGAACCCTCTTATGGCCTCTTCCAAAGAGAGGAAATCCAGCCTTATATGCAATTGTCTAAGGCAATCTTATCATCCCTCATATAACCTTTTCACCCAATATCCTTCGATCTAGGTACCTATTTTGACCTCACGGGAACCCCTGTCGATTTTCGAGTTTTTTTTTGGGACCCTTGAACCCCAAAGAACAGTGAATAATAGCCTTTGTTTTAGGCCCCCGGAGGGGCCTTCCCGGGCCCCGTCACTTTTTAGCCCTGTTTTTTTAGCACGTGCTATGGACCTCCACAACACCCCACACGATCGATTTTGGCTTCTAAACACCTCATACGATCCCTCTTATGGCTTCTTCCATAGAGGGGAAAAACAACCTTATATGTAATCGTCTAAGGCCTTCGTATCATCCCATATATGACCTTTTCACCCCAAATCATGTGATCTTGGTTCTTATTTTTACCTAACAGGCACCCCGGTCGATTTCTGAGACTTTTTTCCGAGTCCCCGAACCATAAAAAATAGTGAATAATTGCCTTTGTTTCAGGCCACTGGAGGGGCCGTCCCTAGCGCTGTAACTTTTCCGTTCCATTTTTTATACCACGTGCAATGGCCATTGACAGTACTCCCCTCGATCTTTTTCGTTCCCTAAACACCTCTTACGATCCCTCTCATGGCCTCTTCACGAGAGGGCAAAAACAGCGTTATATATAATCGTCTAAGGCGTTCTTTTCATCGCTCATATGACCTTTTCGCCCCGGATCCTTTGATCTGGGTTCCTATTTTTACCTTATGGGCACCTCGGTCGATTTTCAAGAATTTTTTCCCAGCGCCCCTAAATCCCAAAAAAAAACAATGAATAATAGCCTTTGTTTTAGGCCCAGAGGGGCCGTGCCGGGACCCGTCACTTTTTCACCCCATTTCATTACCATGTGCTATGGACCTCCACAGCACCCCCCACGATCGTTTTCGGCTTCTAGAAACCTTTTAGGATTCCTCTTATGGCCTCTTCTAGAGAGGGGAAAAATAACCACATATATGCAATAATCTAACGCCTTCTTATCATCCCAAATATGACCTCTTCACCCCAAATCCTTTGATCTGGGTTCCTATTTTTACCTTATGGGCACCTCGGTCGATTTTCGGGAATTTTTTCCCAGCGCCCCTAAACCCCAAAAAAAACAATGAATAATAACCTTTGTTTTAGGCCCCCAAAGGGGCCGTGCCGGGACCCGTCACTTTTTCACCTCGTTTCATTACCATGTGCTATGAACCTCCACAGCACCCCCCACGATCGTTTTCGGCTTCTAAAAATCTTTTAGGATTCCTCTTATGGCCTCTTCTAGAGAGGGGAAAAACAACCACATATGCAATAATCTAACGCCTTCTTATCATCCCAAATATGACCTCTTCACCCAAAATCCTTTGATCTGGGTTCCTATTTTTACCTTAAGGGCACCCTTATCGATTTCCGAGAATTTTTTTCAGGGACCGCTGAACCTCAAAACACAGTGTATAGCCTTTGTTTCTAGCCCCCGGAGGGGCCATCCCGAGCCCTGTGACTTTTTCGCCCCATTTTTTTACCACGTGCTATAGACCTCCACCGCACCCCCACGATCGTTTTCGGCCCCTAAACACCTCTTAGGATCTGTGTTATGGCCTCTCGAGCGAGAGGAGAAACAACCTTATATGCAATCGTCTAACGCTTTCTTATCATCCCTCATATGAAATTTTCACCCCAAATCTTCTGATCAGGGTTCCTATTTTTACCTTACAGTCGATTTCCGGGAATTTTTTACCCGGGACCCCTGAACCCCCAAAAGACGGTGAATAATAGCCTTTGTTTTAGGCCCCCGAAGGGACCCCAAGGTCCCATAACTTTTTCCCCATGTTTTTTTTACCACCTGCTATGGACCTCCACAGCACCCCCCACTATCGTTGTCGGCCCCTGAACACCTCTTAGGATACCTCTTATGGCCTCTTCTAAAGAGGGGAAAAACAACCATATATGCAATCGTCTAAGGTCTTCTTATCATCCCTCATATCACCTTTTTACCCTGAATCATTTGGTTTGGGTTCCTATTTTTACGATACGTGCACCCCAGTCAATTTCCGGGATTTCCTTCCGGGACCCGTGAATAATAGCAATGTTTAAAGCCCCCAAAGGGGCCGTCGCAGGCCCCGTCACTTTTTTTCCCTGTATTTTTACCATGTGATAAGGACGTCCACTGCACCCCCCGCGATCGTCTTCGCCCCCTAAACACCTATTAGGATTCCTCTTATGGCCTCTTCTACAGAGGGGAAAATTAACCTTATACACAATTGTCAAAGGCCTTCTTATCATCCCTCATATGACCTATTCTCCCCGAATCTTTTGGTCTGGTTTCCTTTTTTTAACTCTCGGACACCCCGGTCGATGTCCAGGTTTTTTTTTTTTTTTTCCGGGTCCCCGGAACCAAAAAAAACAGCGAAAAAAATAGCCTTTGTTTTTGGCATCCGGAGGAACCGTCTCGGGCCCCGCCACATTTTCACCCCATTTTTAACCACGTGCTATGGACCTCCACGGCACCCTATACGATTGTTTTGGACACCTAAACACCTCTTAGGATCCCTCTTATGGCCTCTTCCGCAGATGGGAAAATCAGCCTTATATGCAATCATTTAATGCCTTCTTATTATCCCTCATATGACTTTTTCACCCTGAATCTTTTGGTTTGGGTTCCTATTTTTAACTGACGGATACCCCGATCGATTTCCGGGATTTTTTCCAGGACCCATTAACCCCAAAAACTTGTGAATAATAGCCTTTATTTGGGGCCCTCAGAGGGGCCGTCCCGGGCCACGTCACTTTTTTGCCCCGTTTTTTTACCACGTGCTATGGACCTCCACAGCACCCCCCACGATCGTTTTCGGCCCCTAAACACTTCTTAGGATCCCGCTCATCTTCTAGAGAGGGGAAAAACAACCTTATATGCAATCGTCTAACGCCTTCTTATCATCTCTTATATGACCTTTTCACCCCGAATCTTTTGGTCTGCGTTCCTATTTTTAACTTATGGACACCCTGGTCGATTTTCGGGATTTTATTTTCCGGGACCCCTGAACCCCAAAAAAAAGTTAATTATAGCCTTTTTTTTGCGCCCCCGGAGGGGCCGGCGAGGCCCCATCATTTTTTCGCCCCATTTTTTTACTACGTGCTATGGACCTCCATAGAACCTCCCATGATCGTTTTCAGGCCCTAAACACCTCTTAGGATCCCTCGTATGGCCTCTTCCTGAGAGGGGAAATGTATCCTTATATGCAATCGTGTAAGGCCTTCTTATCATCCCTCATATGACCTCTTCACATGAATTCTCTGGTCTGGGTTCCTATTTTTACCTTAAGGGAAACCCTGCCTAAGTTGGGATTTTTTTTTTTCGGGGACCCCTGAACTCCAATAAACAGTGAATAATAGCCTTCATTTTAGACCCCGGTGCTCGATTTTCTTACCACGTGCTATGGACCTCCACAGCATCCCTCACGACCGTTTTCGGCCCCTAAACACCTCTTAGGATCCCTCTTATAGCCTCTTCTAGAGAGCGGAGAAACAACCTTATATGCAATCGTCTAAGGCCTTCTTATCATCCCTCATATGACCTTTTCACCCCGAATCTTTTGGTCTGGGTTCCTATTTTTAACTCTCGGACACCCCTGTCGAATTATGGGATTTTTTTCCACGATCCCTGAACCCCTAAAAACTGTGAATTATAGCCATTATTTTAGGCCCCCGAAGGGGCCGCCCTAGGCCCTGTCACTTTTCTCCCCGTTTTTTGACACGTTCTATGGATCTCTACAGCACAACCCTTGATCGTTTTCGGCCCCTAAACAACTCTTAGGAACCTTCTCATGGCCTCTTCCAGAGAGGGGAAAACCAGCCTTATATGCAATCATCTAAGGCTTTCTCATCATCCCTCATATGACTTTTTCACCCCTAATCCTTTGGTATGGGTTCTTATTTTTACCTTTCGGGCACCCTCGGTCGTTTCAGGGATTTTCTTTTTCTAGGACCCCTGAACCCCAAAAAATAGTGAATTATAGCATTTGTTTTAGGACCCCGTAGGGTCCGTCAAGGGCCTTGTCACTTTTTACCCCCCATGATCGTTTTTGGCGCCTAAAAACCTCTTAGGATCCCTCATACGGCCACTTCCAGAGAGGGGAAACCAACCATATATGTAATCGTCTAAGGCCTTCATAACTTCCCTCATATGACCTTTTCACCCCGAATCTTTTTGTCTGGGTTCCTATTTTTTACTTACGGACATCCCGGTTGATTTTTGGGATTTTATTTTCCGAGACCCCTAAACCCCAAAAAACTGTTAATAATCAATAGCCTTTGTTTTGCGCCCCCGGGGGGGGGGGGGGCGGNGGGGGGGGGGGGGCGTCCAGGGCCCCATCATTTGTTTGCCCTTTTTTTACCACATGCTATGGACCTCCACCAAACCACCCAAGATATTTTTCGGCTCCTAAGCACCTCTTAGGATCACTCTTACGGCATTTTCCAGAGTGGGGAAAAACAGCCATATATGCAATCATCTAAGGCCTTCTTATCATCGCTCATACGACCTTTTCACCCCGAAGCCTTTGGTCTAGGTTAGTATTTTTATCTTACGGGCGCCATAGTCGATTTTCGGGATTTGTTTTTTCCGGGACCCTTGAACCCAAAAAAAAGTGAATAATAGCCTTTGTTTAAGGCACCAGTAGGGACCATCCTTGGCCCCGTCACTTTTTTGCCTGTGTTTTTACCACTTGCTATGGACTCCCACAGGACCCCCAGGATCGTTTACGGCCCCTAAAACCCCACTTACGATCCCTCTAATAGCCTCTTCTAGACAGGGGAATAACAACCTAATATTCAATCCTCTCATGACTTCTTATCATCCCTCATATGACTTTTTCATACCGAATCCTTTGGTCTGGGTCCTATTTTTTCCTTACAGGCACCCCTGATGATTTCCGGGAATTTTTTTTTTGGGACCCCTGAATCCAAAAAAATAGTGATTAATAGCCTTTGTTTTAGGCCCCCGGAAGGACCGTCCCGGACCCAGTCACTTTTTCACCCCATTTTTTTTACCACGTGCTATGGACCTCCACATCACCCCCCATGATCATTTTCGGGCCATAAATACCTCTTACTAACCCTCTTATGGCATCTTCAAGCTAAGGGAAAACCAGCCTTAGATGCAATCGTCTAAGGCCATCTTATCATCCCCCATATGACCTTTTCACCTGAATCCTTCGGTATGGGTACCTATTTTTAACTTATGGGCACCCCGGTCAATTTCCGGGATATTTTTTTGCGGGACAACTAAACCCCAAAAAACAGTGAATAATAGCCTTTGTTTCTAGCGCTTAGAGGGGCCGTCCCGGGCCCCGACACTTTTTCGCTCCATTTTTTTACCACGTGCTGACCTCCACAACACCCCCAACAATTGTTTTCGTCCCCAAAACAACTCTTAGGATCCCTCTTATGGCCTCTTCTAGAGAGGGGAAAACCAGCCTTATATGCAATCGTTTAAGTCCTCCATATCATCCGTCATATGACATTTTTGTCGCGAATCCTTTTTCTTTGGTTTCCAATTTTTAACTTACGGACACCCAGTCGATTTCCGGGATTTATTTTTCTAGGACCCCTGAGCCCCAAAAAACAGCGAATTGCCTTTGGTTTAGGCTCCCGTAGGGGCTGTCTCGTGCCCCATCACTTTTTCGCCCCATTTTTTTACCACGTGCTATGGACATTCACAGCACCCCCCATGATTGTTTTCGGCCCCTAAACACCTCATAGAATCCCTCTTATGGCCTCTTCCACAGAGGGGAAAAACAACCTGATATGCAATCATCTAAGGCCTTCTTATCATCTTTCATATGACCTTTTCACCCCGAATATTTTGGTCTTGGTTCCTATTTTTACCTTACGGGCACCCCGGTCGATTTCCGGGATTTTTTTTAAGGGACACCTGAGCACTAGAAAACAGTGATTAATAGCTTTTGTTTCACGCCCCCGAAGGGGCCGTCCTGGGCCATGTCACTTTTTTGCCATGTTTTTTCACCACGTGCTATGGACCTCCATTGCACCACCCACGATCGTTTTCGGCCCCTAAATACCTCTTTGGATCCCTCTTATGGCCTCTTCCATAAAGGGGAAAAATAACCTTATATGCAATTGTCTAAGGCCTTCTTATCATATAACCTTTTCACCGCGAATATTTTGGTCTAGGTTCCTAATTTTACCTTACGGGAACCTCGGTCGATTTCCGGGATTTATTTTACGAGGACCCCTGAACTCCAAAATATAATGAATAATATTTTTCGGACCCTCGAAGGGGCCTTCTTGGGAACTGTTACTTTTTCGGTTGTTTTTTTACCACGTGCTATGGACCACAACAGGACACCCCACAGTCGTTTTTGGCCTCTAAACACCTCTTAGGATCCCTCTTATGGCCTCTTCCAAAGATGGGAAAAATAGCCTTATATGCAATCGTCTAAGCCCTTCTTATCATCCCTCATATGACTTTTTCACCCGGAATCTTCTGGTATGGGCTCCTATATTTACCTTACGGGCAGCCCGGTCGATTTCCCAGAATGTTCTTTTCAGGACCCCTGAACCCCAAAAACGGTGAATAATAATAGCCTTTGTTTCGAGCCCCCGGAGGGGCCGTCCCAGGCCTTGTCACTTTTTAACATCATTTATTTACTACGTGCTGTGGACCTCCACAGCCCCCCCCCACGATCGTTTTCGGCCCCTAAACATCTCTTAGGATCCCTCTTATGGCCTGTTCCAGAGGGGGGAAACCAGCCTTATATGGAATCGTTTAAGGCCTTCTTATCACCCCTCATAAAACCGTTTCACCCTGAATCTTTGGTTCTGGGTTCCTATTTTTAACTTTCGTACACCCCGCTCGATTTTCGGGATTTTTTTTTCCGGGACCCCGGAACCCCAAAAAACAGTGAATAATAGCTTTTGTGTTGTGCCCCAGGACAGGCCGTCCTGGGCCCAGTCCCTTTTTCGCCCCCTTTTTTTTACCACGTGCTATGGACCTCCACAGCACCACCCACGATCGTTTTCGACCCCTAAACACCACTTAGGGTCTCTCTAATGGCCTCTTCCGGATTGGGAAAAAATAGTCTGTTGTGCAATCGCCTAAGGACTTCTTATATTCCCTCATATGACTTTTCACCGCAAATCCTCTGGTCTGGGTCCCTATTTTTACCTTATGGGCACCCGGTGAATTTCTGGGATTTTTTTTTGGGGCCCCCTGACCTCCAAAAAACTGTGAATAATAGCCTTTGTTTTAGGCCCCCGGAGGTGCCGTCTTGGGCCCCGTCACTTTTTTGCCTACTTTTTTTTTACCACATGCTATGAACCTCCACAGCACCCCCACGATCATTGTTGGCCCCTGAACACCTCCTACGGCCTCTTCCAGCGAGGGGAAAACCAGCCTTATATGCATTCGTCTAAGGCCTTCTTATCGTCTCTCATATGACCTTTTCACCCCGAATCTTTTAGTCTAGGTACCTATTTTTTACCTTAATTGCACCCCTGTCAATTTCCGGGATTTTTTTTTCTGGGACCCCTGAACCCCAAAAAATAGTGAAAAATAGCCTTTGTTTTGGGCCCCCGGAGAGGCCGTGAAGGACCTTGTCACATTTTCGCCCCATGTTTTTACCACGTACTATGGACTTCCACAGCACCCCCGAGGATCGTTTTCGGCCCTTAAACACCAGTTACAATACCTCTAAAGGCCTCTTCTTGAGGTGGGAATAACATCCTTATACTTAATCGTCTACGGCCTTCTTATCATCCCTTATATGACCTTTTCACCCCAAATCCTTTGGTCTGGGGTCCTATTTTTATCTGACGTGCACCCTAGTCATTTTCCGGGATTTTTTTTTTCGGGACCCTAAACCCAAAAAATAGTGAATAATAGCCTTTGTTTTAAAGCACCCAGAGGGGCTGTCCTGGGCCCCGTCACTTTCTCAACCCATTTTTTTCACCACGTGCTATGGACCTCCACAACACCCCCGACGATTGTTTTTGGCCCCGAAACAACTTTTAGTTTCCCTCTTAGTTTCCCTCTTATGGTTTCTTCAAGAAAGGGGAAAACCATCCTTATATGCAATCATCTAAGGCCTTCTTATCATCTCTCGTATGACCTTTTCACCTTGAATCCTCTGGTCTTGGTTCCTATTTTTACCTTACGGGAACCCTGGTCGATTTCTGGGATTTTTTTTCAGGGACCCCTAAACCCAAAAAAATAATGAATAATAGCCTTTGTTTTAGGCCCCTAGAGGTGCCTTCTCGGGCCCTGTCCCTTTTCCGCCAAGTTTTTTTTCACCACGTGCTATGGACCTCCATTGCACCACCCACGATCGTTTTCGGCCCCTAAATACCTCTTTGGATCCCTCTTATGGCCTCTTCCATAAAGGGGAAAAATAGCCTTATATGCAATCGTCTAAGGCCTTCTTATCATATAACCTTTTCACCGCGAATATTTTGGTCTAGGTTCCTAATTTTACCTTACGGGAACCTCGGTCGATTTCCGGGATTTATTTTACGAGGACCCCTGAACTCCAAAATAAAATGAATAATAGCCCATGTTTCGGACCCTCGAAGGGGCCTTCTTGGGAACTGTTACTTTTTCGGTTGTTTTTTTACCACGTGCTATGGACCACAACAGGACACCCCACAGTCGTTTTTGGCCCCTAAACACCTCTTAGGATCCCTCTTATGGCCTCTTCCAAAGATGGGAAAAATAGCCTTATATGCAATCGTCTAAGCCCTTCTTATCATCCCTCATATGACTTTTTCACCCGGAATCTTCTGGTATGGGCTCCTATATTTACCTTACGGGCAGCCCGGTCGATTTCCCAGAATGTTCTTTTCAGGACCCCTGAACCCCAAAAACGGTGAATAATAATAGCCTTTGTTTCGAGCCCCCGGAGGGGCCGTCCCAGGCCTTGTCACTTTTTAACATCATTTATTTACTACGTGCTGTGGACCTCCACAGCACCCCCCCACGATCGTTTTCGGCCCCTAAACATCTCTTAGGATCCCTCTTATGGCCTGTTCCAGAGGGGGGAAACCAGCCTTATATGGAATCGTTTAAGGCCTTCTTATCACCCCTCATAAAACCGTTTCACCCTGAATCTTTGGTTCTGGGTTCCTATTTTTAACTTTCGTACACCCCGCTCGATTTTCGGGATTTTATTTTCCGGGACCCCTGAACCCCAAAAAACAGTGAATAATAGCTTTTGTGTTGTGCCCCAGGACAGGCCGTCCTGGGCCCAGTCACTTTTTCGCCCCCTTTTTTTTACCAGGTGCTATGGACCTCCACAGCACCACCCACGATCGTTTTCGACCCCTAAACACCACTTAGGGTCTCTCTAATGGCCTCTTCCGGATTGGGAAAAAATAGTCTGTTGTGCAATCGCCTAAGGACTTCTTATATTCCCTCATATGACTTTTCACCGCAAATCCTCTGGTCTGGGTCCCTATTTTTACCTTATGGGCACCCGGTGAATTTCTGGGATTTTTTTTTGGGGCCCCCTGATCTCCAAAAAACTGTGAATAATAGCCTTTGTTTTTGGCACCCGGAGGTGCCGTCTTGGGCTCCGTCACTTTTTTGCCTACTTTTTTTTTTACCACATGCTATGAACCTCCACAGCACCCCCACGATCATTGTTGGCCCCTGAACACCTCCTATGGCCTCTTCCAGCGAGGGGAAAACCAGCGAGGGGAAAACCAGCCTTATATGCAATCGTCTAAGGCCTTCTTATCGTCTCTCATATGACCTTTTCACCCCGAATCTTTTAGTCTAGGTACCTATTTTTTACCTTAATTGCACCCCTGTCGATTTCCGGGATTTTTTTTTCTGGGACCCCTGAACCCCAAAAAATAGTGAAAAATAGCCTTTGTTTTGGGCCCCCGGAGAGGCCGTGAAGGACCTTGTCACATTTTCGCCCCATGTTTTTACCACGTACTATGGACTTCCACAGCACCCTCGAGGATTGGTTTCGGCCCTTAAACACCAGTTACAATACCTCTAAAGGCCTCTTCCTGAGGTGGGAATAACATCCTTATACTTAATCGTCTACGGCCTTCTTATCATCCCTTATATGACCTTTTCACCCCAAATCCTTTGGTCTGGGGTCCTATTTTTATCTGACGTGCACCCTAGTCATTTTCCGGGATTTTTTTTTTCGGGACCCTAAACCCCAAAAAATAGTGAATAATAGCCTTTGTTTAAAGCACCCAGAGGGGCTGTCCTGGGCCCCGTCACTTTCACAACCCATTTTTTTCAGCACGTGCTATGGACCTCCACAACACCCCCGACGATTGTTTTTGGCCCCGAAACAACTTTTAGTTTCCCTCTTAGTTTCCCTCTTATGGTTTCTTCAAGAAAGGGGAAAACCATCCTTATATGCAATCATCTAAGGCCTTCTTATCATCTCTCGTANTTCTTATCATCTCTTGTATGACCTTTTCACCTTGAATCCTCTGGTCTTGGTTCCAATTTTTACCTTACGGGAACCCTGGTCGATTTCTGGGATTTTTTTTCAGGGACCCCTAAACCCAAAAAAATAATGAATAATAGCCTTTGTTTTAGGCCCCTAGAGGTGCCTTCTCGGGCCCTGTCCCTTTTCCGCCAAGTTTTTTTTCACCACGTGCTATGGACCTCCATTGCACCACCCACGATCGTTTTCGGCCCCTAAATACCTTTTTGGATCCCTCTTATAGCCTCTTCCATAAAGGGGAAAAATAGCCTTATATGCAATCGTCTAAGGCCTTCTTATCATATAACCTTTTCACCGCGAATATTTTGGTCTAGGTTCCTAATTTTACCTTACGGGAACCTCGGTCGATTTCCGGGATTTATTTTACGAGGACCCCTGAACTCCANTGGGAACCTCGGTCGATTTCCGGGATTTATTTTACGAGGACCCCTGAACTCCAAAATAAAATGAATAATAGCCCATGTTTCGGACCCTCGAAGGGGCCTTCTTGGGAACTGTTACTTTTTCGGTTGTTTTTTTACCACGTGCTATGGACCACAACAGGACACCCCACAGTCGTTTTTGGCCCCTAAACACCTCTTAGGATCCCTCTTATGGCCTCTTCCAAAGATGGGAAAAATAGCCTTATATGCAATCGTCTAAGCCCTTCTTATCATCCCTCATATGACTTTTTCACCCGGAATCTTCTGNTTCCGGAATCTTTTGGTATGGGCTCCTATATTTACCTTACGGGCAGCCCGGTCGATTTCCCATAATGTTCTTTTCAGGACCCCTGAACCCCAAAAACGGTGAATAATAATAGCCTTTGTTTCGAGCCCCCGGAGGGGCCGTCCCAGGCCTTGTCACTTTTTAACATCATCTATTTACTACGTGCTGTGGACCTCCACAGCACCCCCCCACGATCGTTTTCGGCCCCTAAAAATCTCTTAGGATACCTCTTATGGCCTGTTCCAGAGGGGGGAAACCAGCCTTATATGGAATCGTTTAAGGCCTTCTTATCACCCCTCATAAAACCGTTTCACCCTGAATCTTTGGTTCTGGGTTCCTATTTTTAACTTTCGTACACCCCGCTCGATTTTCGGGATTTTATTTTCCGGGACCCCTGAACCCCAAAAAACAGTGAATAATAGCTTTTGTGTTGTGCCCCAGGACAGGCCGTCCTGGGCCCATTCACTTTTTCGCCCCCTTTTTTTTACCAGGTGCTATGGACCTCCACAGCACCACCCACGATCGTTTTCGACCCCTAAACACCACTTAGGGTCTCTCTAATGGCCTCTTCCGGATTGGGAAAAAATAGTCTGTTGTGCAATCGCCTAAGGACTTCTTATATTCCCTCATATGACTTTTCACCGCAAATCCTCTGGTCTAGGTCCCGATTTTTACCTTATGGGCACCCGGTGAATTTCTGGGATTTTTTCCCTTTTTCGAACCCAGCACCACCCTTTTTCTTTGGTTTCCTATTTTTAACTTACGGACACCCAGTCGATTTCCGGGATTTATTTTTCTGGGACCCCTGAGCCCCAAAAAACAGCGAATTGCCTTTGGTTTAGGCTCCCGTAGGGGCTGTCTCGTGCCCCATCACTTTTTCGCCCCATTTTTTTACCACGTGCTATGGACATTCACAGCACCCCCCATGATTGTTTTCGGCCCCTAAACACCTCATAGAATCCCTCTTATGGCCTTTTCCACAGAGGGGAAAAACAACCTGATATGCAATCATCTAAGGCCTTCTTATCATCTTTCATATGACCTTTTCACCCCGAATATTTTGGTCTTGGTTCCTATTTTTACCTTACGGGCACCCCGGTCGATATCCGGGATTTTTTTAAGGGACACCTGCGCACTAGAAAACAGTGATTAATAGCTTTTGTTTCACGCCCCCGAAGGGGCCGTCCTGGGCCATGTCACTTTTTTGCCATGTTTTTTCACCACGTGCTATGGACCTCCATTGCACCACCCACGGTCGTTTTCGGCCCCTAAATACCTCTTTGGATCCCTCTTATGGCCTCTTCCATAAAGGGGAAAAATAGCCTTATATGCAATCGTCTAAGGCCTTCTTATCATATAACCTTTTCACCGCGAATATTTTGGTCTAGGTTCCTAATTTTACCTTACGGGAACCTCGGTCGATTTCCGGGATTTATTTTACGAGGACCCCTGAACTCCAAAATATAATGAATAATATTTTTCGGACCCTCGAAGGGGCCTTCTTGGGAACTGTTACTTTTTCGGTTGTTTTTTTACCACGTGCTATGGACCACAACAGGACACCCCACAGTCGTTTTTGGCCTCTAAACACCTCTTAGGATCCCTCTTATGGCCTCTTCCAAAGATGGGAAAAATAGCCTTATATGCAATCGTCTAAGCCCTTCTTATCATCCCTCATATGACTTTTTCACCCGGAATCTTCTGGTATGGGCTCCTATATTTACCTTACGGGCACCCCGGTCGATTTCCCAGAATGTTCTTTTCAGGACCCCTGAACCCCAAAAACGGTGAATAATAATAGCCTTTGTTTCGAGCCCCCGGAGGGGCCGTCCCAGGCCTTGTCACTTTTTAACATCATTTATTTACTACGTGCTGTGGACCTCCANCTATTTACTACGTGCTGTGGACCTCCACAGCACCCCCCCACGATCGTTTTCGGCCCCTAAACATCTCTTAGGATACCTCTTATGGCCTGTTCCAGAGGGGGGGAACCAGCCTTATATGGAATCGTTTAAGGCCTTCTTATCACCCCTCATAAAACCGTTTCACCCTGAATCTTT
>PYUH01000279.1:0-14390 GCA_016808085.1 Suaeda aralocaspica
CTAGATAGTTTAGGGAAGTTTATCCAAGATTGTTTAGGAGTCCTAAGGTATTTGTACTATAAATACCCATGGTTTATGCAATAAAATTCAGATTACAAGTTTACAAACAAATACACATTGTGTTTTACGAGTGATTTTGTGTGAGGTTTTTTGCACGAAATTCTTCAAAGGTTTTCCGAATAATTTTGAGAGTTAAAAGCTACAATTATTCACCATTGTTTTAATGTTTGTGTTGAGTGTTCACATAAGCAATAGAACGCCCTAGAGTTTAGATTGCGAGTGTTCCTATCTAAAGCTAGGATTTCCGGAATTATAAAGCATTATGAGTGTTCCTTTGCAACGTTTTTCTACCCTATCAATCTATCTTGAGTCCAAGCACTTAGTTTAGACCTAAGATATAGATCAAGTGGTATCAGAGCTGCAATCTTAACCCATGGCTAGTGAAGGAAGTTCGTCAAAAGAGACGGTGAACGTCGAACTTTTCAATCAACTTGCGGAACAAACAAAAAAACTTCAAGATTTGTTCCTAGGATTATCTACTGATGTGATTCGTATGAGGGGTAACCTTAGACCCCCAGATGATGATCGTGTCTTGAAGTTTGAAGTTGGGGAATTTGATGGCCAAGGTGACGTTGAGGCCTACCTTGAATGGGAGCTTGCATTAGAACGGTACTTTGAGTTCAAAGGCACCAACGAAGAGAAGAAGTATAAAATTGTCGTGGCTAAGTTGTCTAAGTATGCGTCCATGTGGTTTAATGGAGTTAAGAAGAATAGGCAACGTGAAGGCAAGAGCAAGATTGAAACTTGGGAGAAACTTAAGCAGATCCTAAGGAAAAGATTCGTTCCTTCAAATTATCAACAAGATTTATACATTAAGTTGGCTACATTGAAACAAGGTACGAAGACCATGGAGGATTATATTGCCGACTTTGAAAAGCTAACTATGCAATGTGAGATTGAAGAAAGGTAGGAACAAAGGATTGCTCGTTTCATTGGAGGTTTAAATCTAGATATTCGTGACAAGATAGAATTGCAACCAAATCTATCTTTTGATGAAGTGAGTAAAACGGCGGTGATCTTAGAAAAACAAAGGAAGCGTGGGGTGTCTAAACCAACCACAAGGCCATATCAAAGCTTCAAGACTTCTAGTGCTTCATCAATTAATGAATCTAAGGCTGAACCTAAGAAGAACGTAACTTCTAGTATGGATAAAGGCAAAAGGACCGAAACTTTGGAGGATGGTGTTCCTAAGGTGACTTGTTTCAAGTGCAAGGGTTATGGTCACTACAAAAAGGATTGTCCAACTTTGAGAACTTTGACAATTCGTGAAATCCAAGAGATTGATGCCTTTGAGGATAACAATCTTGAGGAAGAAGGGAGTGACATGGAAGAATGCCACCCAGAAAGTGACGAGGAACAAGAGGGGGAGCCTTATGAGAACAATTTGGTCCTTAGAAGGGTATTGCACTCAAAATCCGTAGATGAGGATCAACGTGAAAACATCTTTCACACTCGTTGCAAGGTAAACGATACTAAATGCAACCTCATTATAGATGGTGGTAGTTGTGCTAATGTTATATCATCAAAGTTGACGGACAAGTTGCAATTAAAAACAACGAGACACCCTAAACCATACAAACTTAAGTGGTTAGATGATATCAATGAAGTTAGGGTCCGTAAGCAAGCCTTGATTAATTTTGCAATTGGCAACTATCATGATGAAGTATTGTGTGATGTTGTGCCTATGGATGCGTGTGATATATTGTTGGGTAGACCTTGGCAATTTGATCGAAAAACTGTGCATGATGGTAAGACTAACGTATACAAGGTCGTCAAGGATGGCAAGACCAAGGCTTTGTTTCCACTTGCGCCTAGTGAACTCAGAAAACGGCACAAGGAGGTGACCAAGGTTGACAACAAGGTGTTATTTGCCACTAGAAAACAATTTGAAAGGGTTATGATTGATCAAAACGTGGCGTATCTACTTCTAGCCAAGGAAGTGAAGACTTTAGACGAAGTTGAACACCCAAAGTTACGAGCCTTACTTCGTGATTTTGAGGATGTGTTTCCGGCAGATTTGCCTCAAGGATTACCCCCAATAAGAGGTATTGAACATCAAATTGATTTGATCCCTGGAGCTCCTATCCCAAATAAGCCTCCTTATAGATGCAACCCAGAGGAGACAAAAGAGTTACAGAGACAAATTGACGAGTTGATGGAACGAGGATATGTGAGGGAAAGCATGAGCCCTTGCGCAGTTCCCACGTTGTTGGTTCCAAAGAAGGATGGAACATGGCGTATGTGCATTGATAGTAGAGCTGTGAATCACATCACAGTGAAGTATAGGTTTCCTATCCCTAGATTGGATGATCTTTTAGATGAATTGAGTGGTTCCAAGCTATTTTCAAAGGTGGATTTACGTAGTGGTTATCACCAAATACGTATGAGGGAAGGGGATGAATGGAAAACTGCTTTCAAGACCAAACATGGGTTGTATGAATGGATGGTCATGCCTTTTGGATTGACGAATGCACCTAGCACTTTCATGAGACTTATGAATGAGGTATTGCGTCCTTTCATTGGTAAATTTGTTGTAGTTTACCTTGATGACATATTGGTGTATAGCAAAGACGAAGATGAACACATGGGTCATTTGCGCCAAGTGTTTGAGACTTTAAGGAAACAAAAGCTCTATGGGAAGCTAGAGAAGTGTGATTTCATGCAAAAGGAGATTAGCTTTCTAGGCTACATTGTTTCACATGAGGGTATCAAGGTAGATCCACAGAAAGTTGAAGCTATAGCATCATGGCCAGTTCCAACAACAGTTACTCAAGTGAGATCTTTCCATGGCTTAGCATCATTCTATAGGAGATTCATTCGAAATTTTAGCACTATTATGAGTCCTATAACTGAATGTACGAAACAAGGGAAGTTTGAGTGGACTAGACAAGCGCAACAAGCCTTTGAATTGGTGAAGGACAAGATGTGTAACGCACCTATTCTAGCATTGCCTGATTTCACTAAGCCTTTTGAAGTTGAGTGTGATGCAAGTGGTACAGGGATTGGCGCAGTTCTCATACAAGGAGGAAGGCCAGTATCTTATTTTAGTGAAAAGTTGAGTGGAGGAAAGTTGAACTATTCCACATATGACAAGGAGTTCTATGCCATGATCAGGGCATTGGATCATTGGAGTCACTATTTGCGTCCACAACCTTTTGTTCTTCATTCTGATCATGACTCATTGAGACATATCAATAGCCAACAGAAGTTGAATGCAAGGCACGCAAAGTGGGTTGAGTTCTTACAATCTTTTACTTTTTCTGCAAAATATAAGGCAGGCAAGGCTAATGTTGTGGCGGATGCTCTTTCAAGGAGACATAATTTGATTGCAATGGTAGATTCTAGAGTTTTAGGGTTCGAAATCATCAAGGAATATTATGAGAAGGACTCGGACTTTGGAGACATTTTTCACCAGTGTGCGCAAAATCCAAGTAGCCATTACAATATTGTGGAAGGATTCTTATTCAAGGGAAATAAACATTGCATACCTAAGTGTGCAATTCGTGAATTATTGGTAAGAGAAGCTCATGGGGGAGGACTAGCTGGACACTTTGGCATAAACAAGACTGTTGAATTATTGCAAGAACATTTTTATTGGCCAAAGATGGTTGGTGATGTACATGCTATTCTTGCTCGTTGTGGTACTTGTCAAAGAGCCAAGAGCACGTTTCACAAGGGTTTGTATACTCCACTTCCAGTGCCACAGAGACCTTGGGAAGACGTGAGCATGGATTTCATTGTGGCCTTACCTAGAACACAGAGAGGCAAGGATTCAATCATGGTGGTGGTTGATAGGTTTTCCAAGATGGCACACTTCATAGCTTGTCATAAAACTGAAGATGCAATTGGCGTGGCTTCTCTATACTTCAAGGAGATTGTTAGGCTACATGGCATACCAAAAACGATCGTTTCTGATAGAGATAGTAAGTTTTTGAGCTATTTTTGGAAAGGTTTATGGAAATTGGTAGGTACTAAGCTCTTATTTAGCACCTCTCATCACCCACAAACTGACGGACAAACAGAGGTTACAAATAGAACAATTGGATCATTGTTGAGAGGATTGGTAAGCAAGACTGGTAAAGATTGGGATGTGAAGTTGTGTCATGCAGAGTTTGCATACAATAGGACTCCAACTTATGCTACTCAACACTCGCCATTTGAGGTAGTATATGGGGTGAATCCGCACGTTCCTATAGACCTAATTGATATTCCAAAGAATGAGTATATACATGAGGATGCACAGAAGCAAGCTGAGAATATGATGAAGCTACATGCGCAAATCAAAGCAAGGATTGAGAAGGTCAATGAGATGTACAAGAGGAATGCTAATAAACGACGCAAACCTAGGTCCTTCAATCCAGGTGATTTGGTTTGGGTGCACCTCAGAAAAGAAAGGTTCCCTGGCAAACGCAAGCACAAGCTCATGCCTAGGGCAGAGGGTCCTTTCAAGGTTTTAGAGAAGTATGGTGACAATGCTTACAAGCTAGACATTGGAGATGAATATGGCGTGGCTAGCACCTTCAACATTGGGGATTTGAGTCCTTACTTAGATGATAAGCAGATTCAAGAATTGAGGACAATTCCTTTTGAAGAAAGGGAGGATGATCAGGAAGCAGATTCAAGCATTGAAGAGAAAGAGTTGATTCTAAGTCGTCCTGAGATTCAAGGGTGGCGTTCTGAAATTCAAGGGTGGCGTTCATTTGGGCTACATGGCTTTGGATTAGCTCATGGTCATTGTTGCATAACACTCATACTTGAATAAGGCCACACGCCACTAGGCGTTCACTTGGCGTTCAAGGCTAGCTAGGCGTTCACTTGGCGTTCAAGTCTAGCTAGGCGTTCACTTGGCGTTCAACACTTGGAAAGGAAGGTTTATAAGTTGGCATTCAGCATTGACAAAGCATAAGTTGGCGTTCAACAGTGGCAAGTGTAAGATGGCGTTCAAACACTTGGCGAGTATAAGTTGGCGTTCAAGATGGCGAGTACTTTGCTATTTTTCCAAGTTCTTGGGCAACAAGTTATCTTGTAATTTATAGTTTAAAATCTGATAATTATCTTGTTAAATAGTTATTTAGATAAGTTGTTGGGATATTTTCTTGATTAGTTAGTTTGATAGAGTTGTTAGGCAAGATAAGATCAACTTACAATAATGAGGTGGCATACTTATCAAGTTGTATGTTTATCTTGTGAAGGCCGGATTTACTAGGATTAGTGTGTCTTTAGGAGTTGTTTTATTTCCTAGATAGTTTAGGGAGTTTATCCAAGATTGTTTAGGAGTCCTAAGGTATTTGTACTATAAATACCCATGTTTTGTTCAATAAAATTCAGATTACAAGTTTACAAACAAATACACATTGTGTTTTACGAGTGATTTTGTGTGAGGTTTTTTGCACGAAATTCTTCAAAGGTTTTCCGAATAATTTTGAGAGTTAAAAGCTTCAATTATTCACCATTGTTTTAGTGTTTGTGTTNATTGTTTTAATGTTTGTGTTGAGTGTTCACATAAGCAATAGAACGCCCTAGAGTTTAGATTGTGAGTGTTCCTATCTAAAGCTAGGATTTCCGGAATTACGAAGCATTGTGAGTGTTCCTTTGCAACGTTTTTCTACCCTATCAATCTATCTTGAGTCCAAGAACTTAGTTTATACCTAAGATATAGATCAAAAACAACCTTATATGTAATCGTTTAAGGCCTTCTTATGATCCCTCACATGACCTTTGCACCCCGAATCACTTGGTCTGGTTTCATAGTTTTACCTTACGGCCAACCTGGTCGATTTCCGGGATATTTTTTTTCTCGGGACCCCGAGCCCTAACAAACAATGAATAATAGCCTTGGAGGGGCCGTCACGGGACCCGTCACTTTTTCGCCCCGTGTTTTTTACCACATGCTATGGACCTCCACAGCACCCCCCCCTTCGTGTAACAATGGGCAGTTGGAACTCTTCGTGGTGACCAGCAAATGGCCAGGGAATGCTACATCACCACCCTTAAGCCTACTACTTTGGTTGAAAAGGTGGAAGACCCATCCAAGAAAAGTAAGGTCAAGGGAGTGGCTAAAATGAACTGATGGCCATTCACAGACTGAGTCAGGTAATGATGTCGATTTTAAGTGGTACTCTCAAATATCACTAAAAACTATTTACACTCCTGGATTAATTTAATCGAAAGTTCATTGATTAGCACACTCCTAAAACTAATTAATTAGGATCTAAATTTGAGCTTTACTCTTGAAATCACGAATTTATGGAAGAAAACTTGAACAAATTAAATAACAAATTTGCGCAAAGAATTCTGGAATTTTTTAATGAAAATTCAATGTATGAAACTTATGTAATTTACAAGGAATTCAGAAGGCTATTTATAGAATAATCTAAGACTAAGTTCTAACAACTTTATTCAACTCAAAATCACCTAAAACATGCACAAAATTGGGTGAAATTCAAAGCATACAAGACTCAAGTATGACTCACCAGATAAGAATGTCACATCATCACTGCATCTTGACCTTATCTTACTAACAAACTCTAACAAACTTATCTAATAAAGAAAATATCCTAACAACTTAAATAAATAACTAATTAACAAGATAATCATCAGAATCAAAGATAAAAATCACGAAAAATTCTTGATGCCCAAGATAATTAAAATCGTCAAAATTTATAGCCCAAGAAGCTTCGTCAATTTTGCGCAATTTTCAAGAACTTCAAGAAACTTCAAGAAATGCTTCAAGATAGAATCTTTCAATCAAGGAACCTTCAAGAACCATTCTCCATGCATTTTAGTATAATTATGATGATCAAGACTCCAAAAGAAATGAATGCAATGATGTCCAAAATGAGAAAACCATATCAAGTGATGTGGGAAAAAACTCATGGACCAAACCAACTTGTTCTCTATAACCACCAATTGTATCCACCCTGTAAGTGCTTAAATAGTTAAATAACACATAACTTATTTAACGGCACCTACTCCACTAGTGCAATGTATAAGTGACTAATGGTGTTGGCATAGGAAATCACCACTCTCATCCACAATGTCATCAATCTTCACCATGGTCACCCATACATGTAACTTATCTCTAGGAATGCCAACAAGATTTAATATAAGGTTAATTTGTTGTTCTACTAATGGTTCACCATAGGATATGTCACTTGTATTCAAATTCACATCATTCTCCCCTGGTTGAAAAGAATTTTCCCTCAAATTCACATCATCATTGTATGGCGAGAGATCCCTGATATTTAAAGTAGCACTCACATTACCATACTCATCAGGCAAATCAATCTTATAGACGTTGTCTCCATATGCTTCAATCACCTCAAAAGGTCCATCATCTCTAGGCATCAATTCCACTCGTTTTTGCGCATCTATATGGATTTCGTCCCTAGCCAATGGATTTAGATCAATGGGCATATATGGATTGATTACATACACAACATCGAATGGGGAATGTCCTGTGGCGAATGAAATAGCTCTTTTGTAAGGAAATTCAGCAAGAAAAAGGCGCACATCCCAATCCTTTTGCGTTTTACTCACAAGGACACGCAGCAAAGTACCCAATGTTCTATTTGTGACTTCTGTCTGTCCATCTGTTTGAGGGTGATGAGAAGTACTAAAAAGTAGCTTGGTACCAACCATCTTCCACAAACACTTCCAAAAGTGACTCAAAAATTTTGAACCTCTGTCACTTACCACACTTCTGGAAATTCTATGTAGCTTCACAATCTCTCCGAAGAATAGATCAACAACATGTTGAGCATCATCAGTCTTATTCATGGCCACAAAATGCGCAATCTTAGAGAATCTGTAAACCACTACCATTATTGAATCACGTCCCCTTTGTGTCCTTGGCAAGCCAATTATAAAATCCATACTGACACTATTCCTGGGTGTATCAGGAACTGGTAATGGAGTGTAAAGCCCTTTGACAAAAGTTGATTTCGCTTTCAAACATGTAGCACACCTAGAAATGACTGATTGAATATCACCTTTCATCTTAGGCCAATTGAAATATTCACTCACCATATCATAAGTCTTATGGACTCCAAAATGTCCAGCAAGTGCGCTACTATGAGCTTCCCTTATCAGCAATTCACGAACACCACTCTTAGAAATGCACAGTTTGTTGTTCCTAAATAAGAAACCATCATGAATTGTGTAATTCCTAGAGCGGTGTTGATATTTTGCAGAAAAATCCGAATCACTGACATATAATTCCTTCAGATTCTTAAATCCTAGGACTCTAGTATCAACCATAGCATCCAGATATGATCTTCTTGATAAAGAATCAACTACCACATTATTCTTGACTTCCTTGTACCTGGATGAAAAGGTGAAAGATTGGAGAAATTCCACCCACTTGGCATGTATGTGGTTGAGTTTCTGTTGATCATTAATATATTCCATGGCTTCTTGGTCTGAGTGCAGAATAAAAGTTTTAGGACGTAAATAGTGAGACCAATGATCCAACGGTCGAACAATGGCATAAATTCTCGATCATAATTGGAGTAATTAAGTTTGGCGCCACTCAGCTTCACATTGAAATACGAAACATGCTTCTTTTCCTGAATTAGAATTGCTCCAATGCCCACGCCACTAGCATCACATTCAACCTCAAATAGTTTTTCAAAATCAGGCAACACCAGGATAGGTGCATTGCAAAGTCTCTCTTTCACCTCATCAAATGCTCCTGTGCTCGTTGGTTCCATTGGAACTCACCTTTCATCATCAATTCAGTAATAGGAGCTATGATAGTAGAGAAATTTCGAATGAACCTTCTATAGAATAAAGCTAGACCACGAAAACTCCTGGCTTCATGCACATTGGTAGGTATCTTCAAAGTTTTAACAGCTTCAACTTTTTAGGGGTTCACCATGATACCTGTGCCACTTACAATATATCCCAGGAAAACAATTTTTCCTGCAAGAAGTCACACTTTTCCAGCTTCCCATTTAATTTCAACTTGCGTAACTTACTAAACAATTTTTCCTACAAGAAGTCACACTTTCCCAGCTTCCCATTTAATTTCAACTTGCGTAACTTACTAAACAATTACCTTAAATGGTCTAGGTGTTCATGAATATCTCTGCTATAAACAAGAATATCATCTAAATAGAATACAATAAACTTGTTTAGGAATGGCCTCAGTACCTCATTCATCAATCTCATTAACGAACTAGGTGCATTGCATAGACCAAAATGCATCATCACCCACACATATAGACCCAATTTAGTCTTAAAAGCAGTCTTCTATTTATCCCCTTCACGAATTCTCATCGGATGATAGCCCCTTCTCGGATCTATTTTCGAAAATAAGCTTGCCCCATGTAGCTCATCCAACATATCCTCAAGTCTGGTCGATTTCAGGAATTTAATTTGCAGGGACCCCCGAACCCCAAAAAATAGTGAATGATAGCCTTTCTTTTAGGTCCCCAAAGGAGCCGTCATAGGACCCGTCACTTTTTCGCCCCATTTTTTTAACACGTGCTATAGACATGCACTGTACCCCCCACGATCGATTTCGGCCCCTAAGCACCTCTTACGATCCCTCTTATGGCCTCTTCCAAACGGGGAAAAACAACCTTATATGCAATCGTCTAAGGACTTCTTATCATCCTCATTTGAACTTTTCACCCCGAATCCTTTGGTCTGGGTTTGTATTTTTACCTTACGGCCACCCCGGTCAATTTCCTACATTTTTTTCCTGGGACCCCAAAACTCCAAAAACAGTGAATAATAGCCTTTGTTTCAGGACCCTGGAGGGGCCCCCACGGGACATGTCACTTTTTCGCCCCATTTTTTTACCACGTGCTATGGACCTCCACAGCACCCCCCCCCCCCACACCCCCCTTGATTGATTTCGGCCCCTAAACACCTCTTAGAATCCCTCTTATGGCCTCTTCATGACAGGGGAAAAACAGCCTTATATGCTTTCGTCTAAGGCCTTCTTATCATCCCTCATATGACCTTTCACCCCGAATCCCTTAGTCTGGTTCATATATTTACCTTAAGACAACCCAAGTCGATATCCTTCATTTTTTTTTCCGGGACCCCAGAACCCTAAAAACCAACGAATAATAGCATTTGTTTCAGGCCCCTGGAGCGGCCATCACGGGACCCGTCACTTTTTCGTCCCGTTTTTTTTACCACGTGCTATGGACCTCCACAGCATCCCCCACAATCGATTTCCGCCCCTAAAAACCTCTTACGATCCCTCTTATGGCCTCTTCCAGACATGGGAAAAACAGCCTTATATGCAATTGTCTAAGGCCTTCTTCTCATCCCGCATATGACCTTTTCACTCCGAATCCTTAGGACTGGGATCATATTTTTACCTTGCGGTCGCCCCGGTTGATTCTCGGCATTTTTTTTCCCGGGACCCCGAACCTCAAAAATCAGTGAAGAATAGCATTTATTTCAGGCCCCCCGAGGGGCCGACACGAGACCCATCACATTTTTTGCCCATTATTTTACCACGTTCTATGGACCTCCACAGCACCCCCCACGATCGATTTCGGCCCCTAAACACATCTTAGGATCCCTCTTATGGCCTCTTCTAGACATGGGAAAAACAACCTTATTTGCGATCTTCTAAGCCCTTCTTATCATCCCTCATATGACCTTTTCACCCGGAATCCATTGGTTTGGGATCGTACTTTTACTTTATAGGCTCCTGGGTCGATTTCTAGCATTATTTTTTCCGGGACCCCCGAACCCCAAAAACAGTGAATATAGCATTTGTTTTAGGCCCCCGTAGGGACCGTCATGGGACCCGTCACTTTTTCGCCCAGTTTTTTTACTACGTGCTATGGACCTCCAAAGCACCCCCCACGATCGATTTCGGCCCCTAAACACTTCTTACGATCCCTCTTATGGCATCTTTCTAGACTAGGGAAACACAACCTTATATGCAATCGTCCAAGGCCCTTCTTATCATCCCTCATATGACCTTTTCACCCCGAACCCATTGGTCTTGGATCGTATTTTTACTTTACGGCCACCCTGGTCGATTTCCCGCATTTTTTTTTCGGGACCCTGAACCTCAAAAATAGTGAATATAGCCTTTGTTTCAGGCCCCGTAGGGAATGTCACGGGACCTGTCACTTTTTCACCCAGTTTTTTTACCACGTGCTATGCACCTCCACAGTACCCCCCACGATCGATTTCGACGCCTAAACACTTCTTACGATCCCTCTTATGGCATCTTCCAAACAAGGGAAAAACAGCCTTATATGCAATCGTCTAAGGTCGTCGTATCATCCCTCATATGAACTTTTTACCGCGAATCCGTTGGTTTGGGTTCATTTTTTTACCTTACGGCTACCCCGGTCGATTTCAAGTAATTTTTTTACCACGACACCTGAACCCTAAAAAATAATGAATAATAGCCTTTGTATCAGACCCCTGTAGGGGATGTCACGAGGTCCGTCACTTATTTGCCCTGATTTTTTACCACGTGCTATGGACCTCCGCAGCACCCCCCAAGATCGATTGCGGCCCATAAACACCTCTTAGGATCCCTCTTGTTGCCTCTTCCAAACAGAAAAAAACAGCCTTATATGTAATCGTCTAAGGCCTTCTTTGATCCCTCACATGACTTTTCTCCCCGAATACGTTGGGTCTAGTTCATATTTTTAACTTACGCGCCACCAAGGTCGATTTTCGGCGTTTGTTTTTCGGGACCCCCGAACCCCAAAAAACGATGAATGATAGCCTTTGTTTCAGCCCCCCGCAGGGGCCGTCACGGGATCTGTGACTTTTTTTCCCTGTTTTTTTACCACGTGCTATGGACCTCCACAACACCCCCCAAGATCGATTGCGGCCCATAAACCCTCTTAGGATCCCTCTTATGGCCTCATCCACACAGGGAAAAAAAAGCCTTACATTGCAATCGTCTAAGGCCTTCTTATCATCCCTCATATGACCTTTTCACCCGGAATCCATTGGTTTTGGATCGTACTTTACTTTATAGGCTCCTGGGTCGATTTCTAGCATTTTTTTTTCCGGGACCCCCGAACCCCAAAACAGTGAATATAGCCTTTGTTTCAGGCCCCCGTAGGGACCGTCATGGACCCGTCACTTTTTCGCCCAGTTTTTTTACTACGTGCTATGGACCTCCACAGCACCCCCCACGATCGTTTCGGCGCCTACACACTTCTTACGATCCCTCTTATGGCATCTTTCTAGACTAGGAAACACAACCTTATATGCAATCGTCTAAGGCCCTTCTTATCCCCTCATATGACCTTTTCACCCCGAACCCATTGGTCTTGGATCGTATTTTTACTTTACGGCCACCCTGGTCGTTTCCCGCATTTTTTTTTCGCGACCCTGAACCTCAAAAATAGTGAATATAGCCTTTGTTTCAGGCCCCGTAGGGAATGTCACGGACCTGTCACTTTTTCACCCAGTTTTTTTACCACGTGCTATGCACCTCCACAGTAACCCCCCACGATCGATTTCGACGCCTAAACACTTCTTACGATCCCTCTTATGGCATCTTCCAAACAAGGGAAAAACACCTTATATGCAATCGTCTAAGGTCGTTCGTATCATCCCTCATATGAACTTTTTACCGCGAATCCGTTGGTTTGGGTTCATTTTTTTACCTTACGGCTACCCCGGTCGATTTCAAGTAATTTTTTTACCACGACACCTGAACCCTAAAAATAATGATAATAGCCTTTGTATCAGACCCCTGCAGGGATGTCACGAGATCCTGTCACTTATTTGCCCTGATTTTTTACCACGTGCTATGGACCCCAGCAGCACCCCCCAAGATCGATTGCGGCCCATAAACACCTCTTAGGATCCCTCTGTTGCCTCTTCCAAACAGGGAAAACACAGCCTTATATGTAATCGTCTAAGGCCTTCTTATGATCCCTCACATGACCTTTTCTCCCCGAATACGTTGGTCTAGGTTCATATTTTTAACTTACGCCACCAAGGTCGATTTTCGGCGTTTGTTTTTCGGGACCCCCCGAACCCCAAAAACGATGAATGATAGCCTTTGTTTCAGGCCCCCGCAGGGCCGTCACGGGATCTGTGACTTTTTTGCCCTGTTTTTTTTACCACGTGCTATGGACCTCCACAACACCCCCAAGATCGATTGCGGCCCTAAACACCTCTTAGGATCCCTCTTATGGCCTCATCCACACAGGGAAAAAAAAGCTTACATGCAATCGTCTAAGGCCTTCTTATCATCCCTCATATGACCTTTTCACCGGAATCCATTGGTTTGGGATCGTACTTTTACTTTATAGGCTCCTGGGTCGATTTCTAGCATTATTTTTTCCGGGACCCCCCAACCCCAAAACAGTGAATATAGCCTTTGTTTCAGGCCCCCGTAGGGACCGTCATGGGACCCGTCACTTTTTCGCCCATTTTTTTTACTACGTGCTATGGACCTCCACAGCACCCCCCACGATCGGTTTCGGCCCCTAACACTTCTTAGATCCCTCTTATGGCATCTTTCTAGACTAGGGAAACACAACCTATATGCAATCGTCTAAGGCCCTTCTTATCATCCCTCATATGACCTTTTCACCCCCGAACCCATTGGTCTTGGATCGTATTTTTACTTTACGGCCACCCTGGTCGATTTCCCGCATTTTTTTTTCGCGACCCTGACCTCAAAATATGAATATAGCCTTTGTTTCAGGCCCCGTAGGAATGTCACGGGACCTGTCCACTTTTTCACCCAGTTTTTTTTTTACCACGTGCTATGCACCTCCACAGTACCCCCCACGATCGATTTCGACGCCTAAACACTTCTTACGATCCCTCTTATGGCATCTTCCAAACAGAAAAACAGCCTTATATGCAATCGTCTAAGGTCGTGTATCATCCCTCATATGAACTTTTTACCCGAATCCGTTGGTTTGGGTTCATTTTTTTACCTTACGGGCTACCCCGGTCGATTTCAAGTAATTTTTTTCCACACCACCTGACACCCTAAAAATAATGAATAATAGCCTTTGTATCAGACCCCTGAGGGATGTCACGAGATCTGTCACTTATTTGCCCTGATTTTTTACCACGTGCTATGGACCTCCCCGCGCACCCCCACAGTCATTGCGGCCCATAAACACCTCTTGGATCCTCTCTGTTGCCTCTCCAACAGGGAAAAACAGCCATATGTAATCGTCTAAGGCCTTCTTATGATCCCTCACATGACCTTTTCTCCCCCGAATCGTTGGTCTAGGTTCATATTTTTAACTTACGCCACCAAGGTCGATTTTCGGCGTTTGTTTTTCGGGACCCCCCACACCCGACCCCAAAAAACGATGAATGATACCTTTGTTTCAGGCCCCCGCAGGGGCCGTCAC
>PYUH01000279.1:22746-97636 GCA_016808085.1 Suaeda aralocaspica
ATGAAAATATGGAGGAAGAAACGGAGGAAGTTCAACCAGAAACACAAGGCCAATCCTTGGTTTTGCGTAGGGTGTTGCAGTCCCAAAGTGCGCAACCTTTGGAGAGTCAAAGAGACAAATTTTTTCTCACAAGGTGTAATGTTCAAGGCAAGCTTTGTGATGTGATTATAGGATAACTGGGAGTGAACAAATGTAGTCTCTACATTGTTAGTGGAAAAGCTCGCAATCCTACAAAGGTACATCCTCAACCATACAAGCTACATTGGCCTTAGTAACACAAGCGAGTTAAGGTAAACAAACAAGCGATACGTGTAAAATTGGTAAATTGAGGATCAAGTTACTTTGTGATGTTTGTCCGATGGATGCTTGTCTATATATTGGTAGCCTTGGCCAATATGACCGTTTGTGAAGTTTACTGGGCGAACAAAGGTCTATATTTGCGCAAGAATCCTAATGATAAATCGTTTGCATTGAAACCTTGGATGACTGCGACGCCTAAGTTAAGAATGAGTAATTCAAGGTGTTTTGTGGATGATGGAAAGGAGTTAGAAAGGAGATGAAAACAAGCTCTATGTCTTAGATGTTGTTAGCCAAGAGGTAGAAGATGAAAACCCCAGGAGAGTCCTAGGGTTGTACATCAATGTTAATGAATTTTAAGATGTGTTTCCTAATGAGTTGCCACCAGGATACCACCAATCGCGGGATTTGAGCTTAAATTGATCTTATTCCTGGGTCTCAAATTCCTAATAAGCCTGGATATAGATGTAATCCAGAGGAGACAAAGGAGATACAAAGGCAGATTGAGGATTTAATGGAGAGGGGGTACGTGAGAGAGAGCATGAGTCCATGTGCTGTGCCTACATTGATAGTACCTAAGAAAGATGGGACTTGGAGAATGTGTATTGATTCAAGGGCAGTTAACAATATAACCGTCAAGTATAGGTTTCCTATACCTAGATTGGATGATTTGCTAGATGAATTACATGGTTCTCAATTATTTTCAAAGATTGATTTGAGNAATTGTTTTCCAAAATTGATTTAAGAAGTGGCTATCATCAGATTCGAATGAAGGAAGGTGATGAGTGGGAAACAGGTTTTAAAATAAAGCTAGGGCTTTATGAATGGTTAGTCATGCCTTTTGGGTTAACTAATGCACCTAGTACGTTTATGAGGTTGATGAATGAGGTCTTAAAGCCATACATTGGTAAGTTTGTAGTGGTATATTTAGATGATATTTTGGTGTATAGCAAGAGTGTTTTAAGGATCCATCCTAAGTCATTTGGGAGTGTGTTTGAGACATTACGGAGAACAAAAGCTCTATGCTAAGCCGAAAAGTGTATTTCATGGTACCAAGTGTAACGTTTTTGGGGTATATTGTGTCCAAAGCGATGGGGTTTCTTGTTGATCCATCTAAAGTAGAAGCTATAAAATCATGGCAACACCTAAAAGTGTGACGGAGGTACGTGCTTTCCATGTGGGTAGCCTCGTTTATAGGAGCTTGGTGAAGAATTTTCATCTGTTGCTGATCCTATGACGAATGTCTTAAGAAGGCTCAAACACTAAGTTTGAGTGGATAAAGGGGGCACAAAAGCTTTTGACTTGATCAGGATGGCTTTGTAACACACCCATACTAGCCTTACCAGATTTTTAAACCCATTGAAGTTGAGACGGAGCAAGTGGGTAGGAATTGGTGGCGTTCTAGTACAAGGGGAGGCCAATTGCGTATTTTAGTGGAAATTGAATGTGTGCTAAACTGAATATTCTAAGTATGACAAGGAATTCTATGCCATTATTAGAGCTTGGATCATTGGAGTCATTATTAAGGCTCCTAATCACTTCATACTACATTCTGATCATGAAGCTTTGAAGCACATTAATGGTCAACAAAAATTGAATCCAAGACATGCTAAATGGGTTAATTTTGCAATCCTTCAATATACCAGACGGGAAAATCTAATGTGTGGCTGATGCTTTGTCAAGAAGGTTACTTTGCTGGTGTTTGAACTTTAAATTACTTGGTTAGAGTTGATAATCAGTTTTACGAGCAAGATGGAGACTTTGGACCCATATTGCACAACTTCTTAAGTGTTCTATGGAGTTCCTATGTGTACATGATGTTTTTTGTTCAAAGGAATCTATGGTTATGCATACCTAAGCGTTCTATACGTGAATTACTGTAAGGGAGGCTCTGGAGGAGGTATTGCTGGACATATTGGGATTACAAAGACACTAACCATGTTGCGCAAGAACATTTCTATTGGCCCAAGATGAGTTGATGTTGAGGTTATATTGCTCAATGTGCTACTTGTCAAAAGGCAAAGGCGGCCTTCATCAAGGCTACTACACTCCATTGCCAGTGCCAGAGGGACCTTGGGGGATGTTTCTATGGATTTCATTGTGGTGGGTTACCAAGGACAGCAAGAGGCAAGGATGCAATTATGGTAGTGGTTGATAGGTTTCAAAGATGGCTCATTTTATACCATGTCACAAGCCGACGATGCTATGAATGTAGCTGACTTGTATTTTCGAGACATCATAAGGTTACATGGGGTCCAAAAAACTATTGTGAGTGACAGAGACACAAAGTTCATGAGCTACTTTTGGAAGTCACTTGGAGATTGATAGGTACGAACTTTGTTAGCACATCTTATCATCCTCAAAAGATGGCCAAACAAAGGTAACTCGAACACTAGGGGTTCTTTTGCGTGGTTTGGTTAGTATAAAACACAAAAAGATTGGGATTTGAAGCTTGCTCATGCTGAATTTGCTACAATAGGTCACTATATGCTACTAAAACACTCACCTTTCGAAATGTCTATGAAAAACCTAAATTACCAATGACTTTGTAAGTTTCCTAAGGGAGTTGGTACACAAGGATGCCAAGACAAAGGTTGATTACATGCAAAAGCTTCACGCAGAATAAGGCGATAGATGAAAAGGTAAATGATATTTACAAGGCAAAAGCAAACAAACACAAATCACACATGTTACAAAGGAAGGGATTTGGTTTGGCTACATTTGAGAAAGGAAAGGTTTCCAATCAACGAAAGAATAAACTTATGCCTCGTTGTGATGGACCGTTCAAGATCATAAGTAAGGTGGGGGATAATGCTATAAATTAGAATTGCCAGGAGAATATGGAGTTCATGCTACTTTAACATTGGTGTGATTAGCTCCTTGTTCCTGATGACCAACTTCGAGGTTTGAGGACAAACTCTTCTGAAGAAGAGGAGGATGATACGAATATCAATGAGCAAAACTTCGAGGGTGTTGATAGAAGGTGGAAAACAAGATGCAACCATGGGAGAGTTAGTGGCTATGGAGCACAAGGCTCTAGGGTTGGCTAGGGTGCATTTTTACGTGTGCATGGTAACATGTACAAGCTTCCTCACGTAAAAATCAACAAGCATAATTAGTAGTAGTAGGGTGTTGAGCTATATGGGTTTTTCCCACTTCATTTGATAGGGTTTTACCATATGGGTTTTGTGATTTTTTATTTAGTTTATGAGTCATGGTTGATGGAATCAAGCATGGAAAACACAGAATGAAGGTTTCTTGAAATAAAGATGAAGCTCAAAGGGTTCTTGAAGTTCTTGAAAATGGAAGTCCATCAAATCAAAAGGGAAATATAACGAGTTACATGGCGGGATTTTGAAAGATTTGGCGATTCTGGGCAACGTTGTCAACGGTGATTCCGTTGTGTTTGACTTGGTCAACTTTAGTTAGTTAGTAGGAAATATTGTCCTTAGATTGTTTCTCAAAATATCCTAGCAAACATCAGATTACAACCTTGGTGCGCAAGATTGTATCCGATAGCGAGTAGGATTTTCGTTATCCTAATCTTAGTTTGTTATACCATAAATCTAGGGTAGTTAGGATTTGTTTAGGATATTCATATATTGTGTGATATGTTTAGCTATAAATAGGATGTAAAATACATCAATAAAATTCAGATTAGATTGATTGAAAACACATTGTTTCCGGTTTATTGTTTCACGTAAGTAAACATAAATTTGTGAGGATTCTTGTGAAGAATTCGACGAGTGAGTGGTGCTTTTGAGCTTTATCTCACGTGAGGATAGTTTTTAGGATTTGAGGGTGCTTTGCTTTAATCAAATTCTATCAATTATTCGCCTTAGAAGTTCGAATTTGTGGTGCGTTGCTTTAACAAATTTGTAGTCTAAGTTTATCTTGTGTGAGTGGCGTTTGTTTATAACAAAATTCACATCACCTTTTAAGTCGCTTAGGTGCATTTACACATTGTCATTTACCTCCTCAATGATTTCAAATGGACCATCACTCCTTAGAGTGATTTTAGACCTTCTCTTGGTTGGAAAACGTTCCTTCCTTAAGTGAATCCAAACTAAATCCCCAGGCTTGATAAGAACCTCTTTGTGGTTTTTAACCACATAAGCTTTGACCTTTGCATTTGCTTGTTCAATTTTTGTTCTAACTTGCTCATGGATGGACTTGATTGATTTAGCACGTTCTTCTCCTTCATGGCTGTATTTGGGACCAAATGGAATAGGAGTTAGATCAATAAGAGTACAAGGATTGAATCCATAAAAAACCTCAAATGGACTCATTCTTGTGGTCTTGCTTGGAACTCCATTGTAAGCAAACTCTGCATGTGATAACATATCCTCCCATTGTTTAGGACTTTTAGTTGGCAAAGGCCTTAACAAAGTGCCCAAAGTTCTAATAGTAACTTCATTTTGACCATCAGTTTGAGGGTGACTAGAAGTACTAAGCTTCAATTGGGTGCCCATCTTCACCCAAAGTGTAAGCCAAAAATGACTTAAAAACTTTGTATCACGATCACTAGCCATTGATATAGGGACTCCATGCAACTTTACAAATTCATGAAAATACAAGCTAGCAATATGAGAAGCATCATAAGTATTATGACAAGAAATAAAATGAGCCATTTTAGAAAAACGATCTACTACTACTACCATAATAGAAACTTTCTCTCGTTGTGTGAGAGGAAGTCCCACAACAAAATCAAGACTAATGTCCTCCCATGGTGCTTGAGCAATTGGCAAAGGTAAGAGATAACCTTGTGCCAGGGTATGACTCTTAGCCTTTTGACAAACAATGCTTCTCTTGATGATGAACTCAACATCTTTTGCTAACTTTGGCCAATGAAAATATTCTTGCACAAGTTGAGTTGTCTTTTCGATTCCAAAGTGACTCGCCATCCCACCTTCATGGAACTCCTTGATGAGTGATTCTCTTAAGCTAGATTTAGGGAGACATAACAAATTGCCTTTGAAACGAAACCCATCTAAAATGTAATAATCTTTGAATGGTTGATTAGAACACTTTAGCAAAAGTTCACCAAAATCTGCATCTCCCTTGTAGCTTTCTTTCACTTCTTCATTCCCAATGACAATTGCTTTAAAATAATTTAAAAGAATGTACCTCGTAGATAAAGCAACCGCACCTTTGTTCATGTGACCCTTTTGATGTTTAATGACAAATTGAAAAGCTTGGAGATATTCTTCCCATTTGGCATGGCGTGGATGTAGCGTCCCATGGTTAGAATCCAAAATGAATCCTTAGCAATAAGGTAGTGTCTCCAATGGTCTAGTGAACGAACAAGAGCCAAGAATTCTTTGTCACAGGTTTAATATTTTTGTTAGGTGCGCGACACGCCTTTCAAAGTTTGGCGCTGTTGCCGAGGACTAACGGTTTTTAAATTAGTTAGTTTTGATTTATTTTTGCTAAGCCTCTATTTAGTTTGTTGCGTCGGCTATATTGCTTTGTTATTTGATCTTTTGTTTCTAGTTTTCCTTCTTGCATGCGAACTCGACGAACAGGTTGACAAAATCTGATTCCTATTGACCTTGAAATCGAAGCTACTGAACGTAGGCAAGGAGGTAGAAGAAGAAGGAGAAGAAATCAAATTACACAGGAAGCAATGGCTGAGAAACGTGCTAAATCACTTTGGGAGTATGGTGTACCAAAAACTACAACCGGTGCACTATCTTGTATTGTTCGACCTGCTGTTAATGCTGCAAATTTTGAGCTCAATCCTCAGTTCATCCAATTCATCTCTAATGATTCATTTGCGGGGCTAGCCACTGAATGCCCTGTAAGCCATATTGCAAGCTTCTTCGAGAAATGTGATACTATGAAGATCAATAATGTGAGTGAGGATGCTATTCGACTACGCCTCTTTCCATTCTCTCTTCGAGATAGAGCAAGAGAGTGGTTGCGGGATGAAGGTGTTGAGACCTTTGATATTTGGGATAAACTTGCCAAGGCATTCTTAGTGAAGTTTTTGGGGCAAGAAAAGACCGCAAAGTTAAGGAATGAGCTAGCAACCTTTCAGCAATCTAATGATGGGTCATTATATGAAGCATGGAGAAGGTTTCTACGCTTGCAAAGGCAATGCCTTCATCACGGGATTCCCGAATGGATGTTGATACAAACTTTCTACAATGGTTTGACACATCAGTTTCGTATCTACATTGATGCTGCTTCAGGCGGTTCCCTTATGATTAAGAATCCAAATTAACCAAAGGAGTTGATTGAAAAAATGGCGGCCAATGACAACTATCATGCAAGTGGCCGAAATAGTTCAAAGAAGGGAGGTAAATATGATGTTGATGCACTAACCTCTTTGGCTAGTACTGTGCAGGCACTTTCTCAAAAGTTTGATCAATTGCAAGTTGGAACCTCTATGGCGTTCACATGTCAAATGTGTGGATTACAAGGTCATGCCGCTAATCAATGTCGAGTCAACAATGATGGGATGTCTATTGAGCAAGCCAATGCTCTTTATAATTACAATTCAAGGCAGTTGTTTGATCCTTATTCTAACACATATAATGAGGGGTGGAAGCATAATCCTGCATTCTCATACAAGAACACNACTCCTTATAATTAAAATTCAAGGTAGTTGTTTGATCCTTATTCTAACACATATAATGAGGGGTGGAAGCACAATCCTGCATTCTTATACAAGAACACTCAAGCACAATTGAATCCACCTCCACCTCGCAACAATTTCAATGCACCGCCGGGTTTCCAAGCTAGAGCACCATTCAATCAACCATCCCAGAATGTCAATCCTCAACCTCCTCCAGTCCAAAAAAAGAGCAACTTAGAGGTTATGATGGAGAACTTCCTTAGTCAACAAGCAAAGCGTGATGCGGAGATTTGAAATGAGCTCCAAAGCCTCCAAGAATTAAAGACTTCACAAAAACTCTTGGAAAGTCAAGTAAGTTAACTTGCTCAACAAGTAAGTCAATCTTCAAGGCTTACGGGCCAATTTCCTAGTAATACAAAGCAACCACCCAAGGGTCAAATCAATGCGGTTATTTTGAGGAGTGGAAAAGAGCTATAAGATCCTCCCATTAAGGAGCCACCAAACAAGCAAGTGAATGAAGCAGTTGAAATTGAGAAGGTGGTAGAGAATGTGGTCGAAGAGGAAGAGAAAAAGGAACCTAATCCTACTCCCATTGAACCATATACGCCACCAAGCTCCATTCCCACAAAGGTTGGCACAAGCGAAGCTAGAGAAGATATATGGGAAGTTCCTTGATATTTTGAAAAAGTTACATATAAACATACCATTCTTGGATGCTATCTCAGAAATTCCCTCTTATGCAAAGTTCTTGAAATATATGCTCTCAAACAAGAGGAAGATAGAGGAAAATGCAACTGTCTCACTCACGGCGGAATGTAGTGCCATCTTGCAAATCAAGCTTGCAAAGGAGCTTGGAGACCCCGAAAGTTATTCCATTCCTGTCAAGCTTGGTGATATGAGATCAAAAAGGCTCTTTGTGATCTTGGGGCAAGTGTTAGCCTAATGCCCTAGTCAATTTGCGAGAAGCTTCATATGGGTGAACTAAAGCCCACGCGCATCTCTTTACAATTGGCAGATAGGACTGTGAAGTTTCCACTTTGTATTCTTGAAGACATTCCTTTTCGTGTTGGGAAGTTCTTTATTCCATGTGACTTTGTAGTCATGGAGATGGAGGAGGATGCGCAAGTCCCTATCATTCTTGGGAGACCTTTCTTGGCCACTGATGGAGCCATCATTGATATGAAGAATGGAAAGATTACGTTTGAGGTGGGTAATAAGAAGATGGAGTACAATCTCACAAGCTCCATGGAGGCTCCTTCTACAGGAGAAACTGCTTATAGAGTGGATGCTGTAGATGAGGTGATGGAAACGAAAACTTCAAATATGCATCTCGATGATTCATTGTAAACAGTTCTCATGGAAAGTGATGATGAAGAGGATTGGGAGACTAGGGCATACACAAAGCTTTTAGAGGAGTCCCGTTCATCACCTAAAGATGAGCCCATCAAGGAGGTGTTGGCACATGGAGGATTTAAGGAGAGTACTACGCCTCTTGAGGTAGAGTTAAAGCCCCCTCCGTCTTCTTTGAAATATGCATATTTGGGTCCAAATAGAACATATCCTGTTATTGTTAATGCTGAGCTTGATGACATACAAATTGAGCAATTGCTTTCTGTTTTGTGAAAATATAAAAATTTTAGAGGCTACAACATTGATGATATCAAGGGAATTAACCCTTCTTTTTTTATGCATAAGATTATTTTTGATGACGATCATGCTTCTTCTATTGGACCTCAAAGACGACTTAATCCAAATATGATGGAGGTAGTTAGAAAAGGGGTTCTAAAGTTGGTTGATGTTGGTAAAATCTACCCTATCTCTGATAGTAAGTGGGTTAGTCCAGTACAAGTTGTTCCCAAAAAGGGAGGCATGACCGTTGTCAAGAATAACAAGGGTGATGAAATTTCCACTAGAATTGTGACAGGGCGGCGCATGTGTATAGTTTATAGAAAACTAAATAAGGCCACCCGAAATGATAATTTCCCTCTCCCATTTATTGATCAAATGTTAGAGAGGTTGGCAAAGCATTCCTTTTTCTGTCACATAGATGGATATTCAGGCTTTTTGCAAATTCCAGTTCATCCAAGTGACCAGGAAAAGACTACTTTCACTTGTCCTTATGGCACCTTTGCTTATCGAAGGATGCCATTTGGATTATGTAATGCTCTAGTCACCTTCCAGAGGTGTATGAAGGTAATTTTCTCAGGCTTGATTGAAAAATTATGCAAGTCTTTATGGATGATTTCTCAGTTTATGGAACATCTTTTGATGATTGTTTGCAAACTTGAAAAGGGTGCTTCACAGATGTCAAGAAGTCAATCTTATTCTTAACTGGGAAAAGTGTCATTTTATGGTTCAACAAGGTGTAGTTTTGGGTCATGTTGTGTCTTATAGGGGCATTGAAGTCGACAAAGCTAAGGACGATGTCATTGAGCGATTGCCACCTCCCACTTTTGTGAAGGTGGTGAGGAGTTTCCTTGGTTATGCGGGGTTTTATCGCCGTTTTATCAAGGATTTCTCTAAAATTGCTCGACCTCTAACTGAGCTTTTAGGCAATGATGTTCACTTTGTTTTTACTGATCCTTGTCTTGAGGCTTTTAACAAGTTGAAACAGGCTCTTATATCTGCACCCATCATACAACCACCAGATTGGAATCTACCATTTGAGATTATGTGTGATGCAAGTGACCATCCTATAGGTGCTGTGTTGGGTCAAAGGAAGGATGGAAAGCTCCATGCCATCTATTATACAACCAAGAATCTTGATGCGGCCCAGTTGAATTATGCCACAACTGAAAAGGAGTTATTGGCCGTGGTGTATGCTATGGAGAAGTTCCGATCCTATCTTGTTGGGTCAAAGGTGATTTTGCACACTGATCATGCGGCATTGAAGTATTTGATGGGTAAGAAAGATGCTAAGCCGCGTTTGTTTCGATGGATTCTGTTGTTACAAGAATTTGATTTGGAGATCCACGACAAAAAGGGTGCGGAAAACATTATTGCTGATCATCTATCTCGACTTGTCCTAAATGATGAAGCTGAAGAGGGATTGCCTATTGATGTTCATTTCCCAATGATCATTTGTTTGAGATTCTTACTAATGAGTCTCCTTGGTATGCTGATATAGCCAATTATTTTGTCTAGTGGTACTCTCCCTCATGGATATTTATCACAACAAAAGAAGAAATTTTTCAAGGAGGTGAAGCATTACTTTTAGGATGATCCTTTTCCTTACAAGGGATGTGCGGATGGAGTCATTAGAAGATGCATTCCTGAAGATGAGGTGACTTTTTAATTTCTCATTGTCATGATTCACCTTGTGGAGGCCATGCTATGACCTTTAAGACTATTGCCAAAATTCTTCAATGTCATTTCTATAGGCCAACTCTATTCAAGGATGTCCATGCTTATGTTCATTCTTGTGATCGATGTCAAAGGACTGGAAACATCTCTAGGTTGAATGAAATGCCTATGAATAACATTCTTGAGGTTGAATTGTTCGATGTGTGGGGAGTTGATTTTATGGGACCTTTCCCTTTATCTTATGGGAATAGATATATCTTGGTTGGAGTTGACTATGTCTCGAAGTGGGTTGAAGCGATTCCTACTCCTACTAACGATGCTCGTGTGGTTCAAAAGTTCTTTCAGAAGATAAATTTCCCTCGATTTGAAGTGCCACGAGTTTTGATTAGTGATGGGGGAATGCATTTTATTGAGAAGAAGTTCGAGGCAATGTTGAAGAAGTATGTAGTAAATCATCGAGTTGCACTTTCATATCACCCACAATCTAGTGGGCAGGTGGAGATATCTAATCGAGAGATCAAGACTATCTTAGAGAAGACGGTTGCGAAATCAAGGAAGGATTGGGCTTCAAAACTTGATAATGCACTTTGGGCGTATAGAACTGCTTTCAAAACGCCCATTGGGACAACTCCATATAGGCTTGTTTATGGAAAAGCGTGCCATCTTCCCGTTGAATTGGAACATCGTGCATATTGGGCGATCAAGACCATAAATTTTGATTTGCAAGCAGCGGGTGAGAAGAGGTTGTTACAACTTAATGAGCTTGATGAAATTCGCCTAGATGCTTATGAAAGTTCAAGGGTGTACAAAGAGAAAACAAAGAAATGGCATGATAAAGGGATTTTGAGAATAGAGTTTAAAGAAGGCAATTTGGTTCTTCTTTATAACTCTAGATTGAAATTATTCCCAATTAAGCTTCGCTCTAGATGGTCGGGACCATTTCGAGTCAACAAGGTTTTTCCTTATGGTTCGGTGGAACTTTGGAACAGTCAAGGTGGTACTTTCAAGGTGAATGGTCAAAGAGTGAAGCACTATAGAGCGGGCGATGCTATTGATCATGAGAGAGTGAACATTACACTTTCTCACCCTTCGACTACATGATTTAGAAGATGGTCAAGCTAGATGACCTTATTCTTTCTAACCTTTTATTTTTCTTTCTTTTTTTTTCATTCTATTTTTTCCCCTATTAAAAATTTAAAGAAAAAAATTAAAATTGAAAATATCCAAAAAAAATATCTTAGTTAGTTTAGTTTTTTCAAGATAGTGTTTTTTTTTAGTCCTTTTTTTAGTTAGTTTTTTTAGTTAATTCTCATTTAGTAATTTTTTTTCTACTAATTTTTTTTATGTAGTTTTAGCTCTTTTTGTACAGATTTTTCAGTTCATGGAGATATTTTTGGTCAGCAAACCAGCCTAGTCCGCAAGGGGGTTGCGCCATTTGAGTTTAAGTCACAACTAGGTTGCGGGAAATCATGTTTTCAAGCAATAAGTAAGCCACAAATCAGTACACAACGCAACGTAGTTGTGGTATTAGTCCATACACCACAACTTGGTTGTGGTGTTTGTTATAATTTGTATGCACAACACAAAGAAATAAAAAAACTGAAAAAGAAAAAACGAAAAAAAAGGAAATAAAAAGTTTGAACTCACCGTACAATAACAGGATAGCATAACGAAGTAGCCCCACCTTAGTTCCTCTCCTTCGTCTGCTCCACCACCACACCGAACGGCTACTGCCGCGTCGCCACCAGCCCAAACGCGCAACAATCCCACGTGGAGCAGCCCCCCTGCAGCCCCACGCGCTACCTGCTTCGAACAAAGGGGTTTCGGACCCCCTCTAACTACTCCACCGAACGGCTACTGCCGTGCCGCCACTAGCCCTCCAGTGCTCCACCGGCGCGCCGCCTGCAGCCCCTACGTCACCATCAACGTAATAGTAATTCAAAAATAAAAGGAAAGAAAACCGTAACTTTGCAAAATTGATTTGAGGTTTTTGATTTTCATGGTTCATGAGTGAATTTGAGGTTTATTACCTTAGCAATTGGAGTCTCTTTGGGTGAAATTTCTGAATAACCACTGAATTTGCTTTGTCTTCAATTGAATTTGATTGCAATCCTTTTGGTTTTTGCGTGAGTTTGAGTGACTATTCTTTTGGATTGAATTTTGGACCACATGACCCCTTGCTTTTGACTTTTGAGTGGGAGTTGTGATATTTTAATTGGAGTTGGTGTGAACTTGGGACTAATTATTTTATTCATCCAACCATGGAACGCACACCACGTGTTCGACAAAATAAAGTGACTTCAAGTTCTACGTCTAAAGCTAAGTCAATTTTTGTCAACAAAGCTTTTACTTCGAAACAAAAATCCTCCACTTCTACTAGCAAGAAAAATCTTTCCTCAACTACTAAGGTCAACAAAGAGGTGGTGATTTGATTACTATGACATTGATTTTAATGGTGATGCACAATTTAAGACGAATTATGAGAAGTTGTTCAAGAGAGGGGTTTCCGCTACTCTTTATTGTGACTTTGATGCTCTTAAGGCATTGCATATCGAGGATGATATTCGATGGCTCTTTATTAATGTTGGTTGTCATGATCTTCTCACTACAAAATGTCCGACATACAAAAGAGTCACGCTTGAGTTTTTGAGCTCTTTGAAGGCCAATGTGAAACCGGAGTGCAATACTATGATCACATTTCGCTTATATAATGTGGAACATACGTGGACTCTATCTCAACTTGATGAGGTGCTTCGATTGCCTACTGGAGGCCCTAGGCTAACTTCCAAGTATTAGAGAGCTAACCAGTTTTGGTGGAAAATTCGTTCAGGAGATGCTTTCGACTCAAAGCGAAGTCCAAATTCTCTCATTCGTCATCCCGCACTTCGATATGCTCATAAGGTGCTCGCCAATACTCTCTTTGGTCATGAGAAGAATAGTAAGGTTCGAAGGGATGAGTTACACATGCTTGCACATATGCTTTATGCCAAACCCATTGACGTTGCTGCTTTTCTTATTCGGCAAATGAAGTCCATTGTTAATGCGGAGACAACCGGTGGTGTTATTGTTCTAGGTGGTCTTATAACCCCAATTGCTTTGCATTTGGGTCATCGAGATCGTCTTTTACATGATGGTGTAGTTGAGGGGTCTGATTCTATTGATTTTTCTACATGTTACTCTATGGGTTGGATTCTTAAGAAAGAAGGTACCATTATTTGGAAATTGGGGAGTGATGAGGATGAAGAGCTACCCTCTCTCGAGGCTATGACAATGCGTGTTCAAGGCAATTGGTCATTTTGTAAATTGGAACTGCACGATCGAGCTCCATTGGCCCTCGAATCATCCATTCCACCCTCTCCTTCTCCAGCAGTTATTTCTTCCCCGTCAGTGCCCGTGCTAACGCTTGTGACCTTGCAAGCATCTGTTGATGAGTTGAAAACTGATATTAAGGCGATGAAGAGTGAAGTGGCTTCCATTTCTGGTATTATCTCTGCTTTCGGTACTTGTCTGCATTCACAAGGGTTCTCACACCCTTCTCTTCCCCCTCCTTAGCGAGGGTCTGTAAGTTTCCCTCCCTTCCTTGTTTTATGCTTTTATATTGCACTGTGGACATTGCAAATTTCAAGTGTGGGGGAGGGATAATACACCTTTGTATATACTAGTTTCCTTTTCTTTTAATGAAAAGTTTCTCTAATAAAAAAAACCAAAAGTTTCTATAAAAAAAAATTCTAATTCTTTAAACCAAAGTGGATGAATGGTTTTATCTTGACCTTGGCTTCTTGAGGTTTGATTTGAGTTTTGTGTGTTTGGCTTGATTGTCTTGAGGGGTTTGCTTGTCACTTGTAGCAATTGGACTTTTCATTCTCTCACTCATGGGTACTTTTGGTGATGAGCCTTTTACGCCAAGCCGGGTGTAGCCCAACCTATGATGAGGCCTTGATTTGTGGTATTTGATCTTTTGACCATTTGTCGGGTGTAGCCGGGTGAGAGTTGATTTTTGTAGAGCCCCTAAGCACTTCAAAGTCATAAACACACTTGAGGGTGTAGCATTTGTCGTTATTGTGTTGTTTGCATGCTCATGGTTTTCTGAGGTTTTGACCGCACCGATTTAGGGAATGATGAAGGCATTCATTTGAGGGAAATGTGGGACACAAAATTTTATTTTATTTTATTTTTCATTTACCTATTTTGTTTTATTTTCCTTCAATAGAATTGGGATTTTGGGTTTACATTAACATTTGCGACCCATTTGAGCTTCCACTTATTGTTAGCCAACTCTACGAACCTTAGCCAAATTTTGTTTGATTTACCCTTAGTGTCAAGTGAAATAGAGGTATACTTGTAAAGTTGTTAAGTTTCAATGTTGATAAATGGTTGAGTTTTGTTTAGTGCATTTGTATGGAGCTTAAGATCCATGTATATATAGGTTAAAAAATTAAAAAAATCAAAAAAAATTAAAAAATTAAAAAAAAAGAGAAAAATTTTCCAAAGTTTTGGTGTTCATGGTATTAAAGCAAAAAGGGGTTTGTATATAGTTGTTTTGGCTCCTTGTTTGTCTGTAGTGATTGTGTTCGGGGAAGCATTTTCCCCTTAGTTTGGTTTGACTTAGCTCTTGTTTTGTAAAGTTTCACTTGACTAGGAAGAGCACCACGGCCAAATTTCTTTCCCTACCTACCTTAAGGCTAACATTACAACCCACAAGTCCTTCTAACTCTAGATGGTTGAGTCGTATAACGAAGGAAACCATGAGTATTTTTCTTGAGACATGTGCTAGAATCGCTTGATTACACTCACTTTGATTATCTTTTGAGCTCTCTCATTTCGAGCTATGAGACGCCACATTGTCTTGTGCCTTTGAGGTTGGGGAGGGATGTTTTGGTATGGAGTGAGAGATGTTTTTGTCATGATTGATTGGGCCCTCAAACGCTCATTTGTGATCACTATTTCGAGGGTGAGATAGCTTGCTTACTCTCTTGGGCATGACGGCTGAGCGCACATTAGCGTCCATATAATCTCTATCTTGGTCCTTGGTTGAGAAATGTTGATTTTCGACAACCTTTGCTTTGATTGAATTTAGAGTTGTGGGTTAATCTCTTTGGAAACCTTCACGAGAGCACACTCGTCCTTTGAAGCGATTAGGAGGTTTAAATGGCTTGTCATTTGTGCTAAAAGTGATCGTGATTTCTACGACAGTGAGTATAGGTTTTATTGCTTTCTAGAGTAGTTTTTCTTATTTTGTTTTCTTTTCTCGACGACGAGCAAAGATTAAGTGTGGGGAAGTTTGATAACACCATTTTATACTCATATTTCTATGCTAAATTTGTGTGTTTTCATCTTACTTTTCCCGTAGTTTCAACCTTTTTGAGCCATTATGCTTTATACTTTGCTATTGTTCTTTTCGGGTGTATTTTGCTTTGTTTTTATAGGTTTTAGGTGCTTTTGCTAGGATTGTTGGAGATGAAGTAGAGCTAATTGGATGTTGATAAAAGAATGGACAAATCAAGGCGTCTATGGTGGTGAAAAGCTTCAAAAGAGTTGCTCATGAAGACCTACCGCAACATGGTTGTGGAAATGACTTAGTTTGCCACAACCTAGTCGTGGCCATTTTTTTTTGAAGTGTTTTTGAAGCAAAAATCAGCCTACTCCGCACCCTAGTTGCGGCCTAATGTCACATGCCACACCCCATTTGCGGCCTCTTCTTTGATGTAGACAACTCTTCATATTCCTAGCATCTAAATAGTTTTTTTTAGGAGTTTTTCATTCTAACTTCTACACATATACTTCAATATCAGTTATTTTAGAAAAAGCTTTTAGTTCTCCTTAGTTTTTTGGCTCACATTCTCAACTTTGGTTCTTTGACATTGTTATTGGACAATATTAACATCACACACTCCTGAAACTAATTAATTAGGATCTAAATTAGATCTTCACTCTTGAATTCACGAATTTATGAAATAAAACTTGAACAAATTAATTCTCAAATTTGCGAAAGGAATTTCGTAATTTATTATTGAAAATCAATGCATGAAACTTATTACTTTACAAAGAATTCTCAAAGCTATTTATAGAACAACCTAAGACTAAATTATAAAAACTTTCTAAGACCTTAAACAACCTAAAACACGCACAAAACAAGCTGAAATTCAGCATACATGACTCATATATGGCTCACAATATAAGAATGCCACATCATCACTGTGTCTTGAACTTATCTTGCTAACAAACTCTAACAAATTTATTTAATCATGAAAATATCCTAACAACTTAACTGAATAACTAAGTGACAAGATAATCATTAGAATTATAGCTAAAAATCACGAAAATTGCTAGATGCCCAAGATTGTTTTAATCGTCCAAAAAACTCGCCCAAGATTCTTCGTTGATTTTGGCGCAACTTTCAAGAAACTTCGAGAAACGCTTCAAGATTCAATCTTTTAATCAAGAAATCTTCAAGAAACCATTCTCAAAGCTTTTAAGGATAATTATGATGATCAAGATTCCAAAAGATATGAAAGCAATGATGTCCAAAATGAGAAAAACCCTATCAAGTGAAATGGGAAAAAACTCGTGGACCAAATCAACTTGTTCCCTGTAACCACCATTTGTATCCATCCTATAAGTATTTTAATTAATTAATAATTACAAGTGACTAACATATTAATATGAACACCTACTTCACTTTTGCAATGTATAAGTGACTAATGGTGTTGGCTTAGGAAGCCACTACTCTCATCCATAGTGTCAAGTTTGTTAACCATTGTCACTCATACCTGTGAGTAATCTCCATTAAACCCAACAGGATTCATTATAAGGTTGATTGGCTCATCCACTATTGGTGCATTATAGGATATCTCAATTGCACTCAAATTCACATCAGGGAAGAGGCGCAATTTGATGGGGAAGATGTGGAAGAAATTATTCCTGAATCACAGGGACAAAGCTTGAATCTGACAAGGGTGTTGCAATCTCAACCAATTACACCAGCTGAATCCCAAAGGGAGAAAATCATCCTAACCAAGTGTAATGTGCAGGGAAGGTTATGTGATATCATTATTGATACAGAAAGCTGTAGTAATGTGGTGTCTATCTTACTAATCGATAAGTTAGACATGCATACACAACCCCATCCATCGCCCTATAAACTTCACTGGCTTAGCAAAACCAGTGATGTGAAGGTGACTAGGCAGGCATTGATTGCATTCAAAATTGGGACTTATGAGGATTAAGTGCTTTGTGATGTATGTCCTATGGTTGCGTGTCATATATTACTAGGGAGGCCTTGGCAGTATGATAGGTTTGTGAAGTTCAATGGGAGGACTGATGTATACATTGTGTGCAAACATGCTAAGGAGAAACCATATGCATTGAAACCTTTGATGACTTCTAAAACCAAATCAGGAATGGGGAATTCGAAAGCAGCTTTATTGATTGGTGGAAAGGAGCTAGAGAAGGAAGACAAGGAAAGTGGCGTGGCTTTTGTGCTCGTAGCCAAGGAAAAAGAGGAGAAAACTCACATAATTCCACATGTGGTGGCGCCATTGTTGACTAAATTTACAGATGTCTTTCCCGAGGAATTGCCTCCTGGATTACCTCCAATTAGAGGTATTGAACACCAGATTGATTTGATTCCTGGCGCACAGATTCCTAATAAGCCTGCATATAGATGCAATCCTAACGAAACAAAAGAAATTCAGAGGCAAATTGAAGATTTGATGGAAAGGGGCTATGTTAGGGAAAGTATGAGTCCTTATGTAGTACCAACATTGATGGTGCTAAAAAAGGATGGGACATGGAGGATGTGTATTGATTCACGAGCAGTAAATATTTTAACCATCAAATACATGTTCCCTATAACTAGATTGGTTGATTTGTTAGATGAAGTGTATGGGTCTCAAGTGTTTTCGAAAATTGACTTGCAAAGTGGCTATCACCAGATCAGAATGAAAGAAGCTGACGAGTGGAAGACTGGTTTCAAGACGAAATTAGGTCTATATGAATGGTTAGTCATGCCTTTTGGATTGACCAACGCACCTAGCACTTTCATGAGATTAATGAATGAAGTATTGAAGCCCTTCATAGGAAAGTTCGTAGTCGTTTATTTAGATGACATCCTTGTTTACATCACCTGTGTGGAAGATCATCTAAATGACTTGAGGAATGTCTTTGATACATTAAGGAAGCAGAAATTGTATGCCAAACTAGATAAGTGTTACTTTCTCGTGCCTAGTATGACGTTTTTGTGATACATAGTTTCCAAAGATGGGGTTTCTGTTGATCCATCAAAGGTTGAAGCTATTAAATCATTGCCTGTACCCAAGAGTGTTACAGATGTGCGTGCTTTCTATGGATTGGCGTCTTTCTATAGGAGATTTGTGAAGAATTTTTCATCTATAGTTGCTCCTATGACTGAATGTATCAAGAAAGACAAGGGAAAGTTTAAATGGACCCCAGGGGCGCAAGAAGCATTCTATTTTATCAAGAAATTGATGTGCAACACACCGATTCTAGCATTGCCAGACTTTTCTAAGCCTTTTGAGGCGGAGACTAACTCAAGTGGTGTAGGAATCGGAGCAGTTTCTTATGATTTGGAAAACCCATAATGATAGGCTAAATTTTCGAACTTCTAATGGCCAAGCCACAAAAATTCTTAAATTTAGTTTGATCAATTAGTCTTTGATTAAAGCCTAAGCACCCTCAAAGCTTTAATATTCACCAGAGTGTAAAGGAAAACCCACCAACTCTTAAAAATTTCGGAATTTGTTTCAAGAAAAACAAACAAACTTTTTTTAAATTTACAACCTAATGTTGCGACTATTTATAGGAATAATCATCAACAAAAATGCTAACTAAAAAAAACTAAAACCCACGCACATTACATAGGAAATTCGTCCCCCATGCACACACACACACAACAAGATAAGTATGCCACCGCATCACTGCATCTTGATTTTATCTTGTGTAGCAAACTATCTAATCAAGAAAATATCCCAAAAACTTAACTAAATAATTAATTTACAGGTTAATCATCAGAATTTAAGCCAAAGATCACCAAAATACTTGATGCCCAAGTTTTTGAAAAATCATCAAAAAACACGCCACTTTGCTTCGTCAAAGATTGCGCAAATTCCAAGATTTCCATGAAACCGCAAGAAATGCTTCAAGATCCAATATTTTAATCAAGAAACCTTCAAAAATTTATGCACCATGTATTTTAGCATAATTATGATGATCAAGACTCCACAAGAAATAAAGACTCAATGCCTAAAATGAGAAAAACCCTAGCAAATGCAGTGGTCAAAAACCCATAGGCCAAAACTATCTTGTTCCCCTAAAATCCACCATCCTTTTCTTGATTTGCATGCCACTTTAGGTATATGTTACCATGCACACACAAATACCTACTCTTGATTCACCCATATGGTTAATATTTCAATATGCAACTAATTCACCTATGGTTGCATCCTTACCATTTACATCACCACCTTCGAAGTTGATTGCACTACTGTCAATCTTGTCAATGTCACTGGTGCTTGCATTTATATCATTAATATTGTCAATGTCACTAGTGCTTGCACTTACATCATCCTCCCCGTCTTCAAATGAGTTTGACCTCAAACTTCGAAGTTGTTCATCAGGAATGTATGGAGATAAATCACTTATATTGAAAGTAGCATGGACTCTATATTATCCTGGTGTCTCAAGTTGATAAGCATTATCACCAACATTTTTCAAAATGTTGAATGGTCCATCACATCTAGGCATCAATTTGTTTTTTCTATGATTAGGAAACCGTTCTTTCCTTAGATGTAACCAAACCAAATCACCTTCTTGATATTGACGTTTCCTCCTGTGTTTATCTGCCCGAGCTTTATACAAATCATTCTCTTTTTCAATTCTTGCTCTGATCTGGGTATGTAATTTCTGCATATATTAAATTTAAACCAAAGAAGTCTTATGAACCAACTGACCTTTAGAAACATAAATGATATCAATTGGCAACTTGGGATTGACTCCATAAACAACTTCAAAGGGTGAATGTTTAGTTGCGTAAGTAGGTGATCTGTTATAAGCAAACTCAGCATGCGTCAATTTCAAGTCCCAGTAAGTATGAGTTTTGCTTACCAATCCACGCAGTAATACCCCTAGAGTTCTGTTTATTACCTCAATCTGCCCATCAGTTTGTGGATGATGGGAAGTACTAAAAAGCAATTTGGTACCAACCAGCTTCCATTGTGATTTCCAGAAGTAACTCATGAATTTTGATTCCCTGTCACTTACAATGGTTTTAGGTATACCATGCAATCGTATTACATCCCTAAAATATAACTCTACAACATTAACAGCATCATCAATCTTATGGCAAGGAGTGAAATGTGTCATCTTCGAAAATCTGTCCACCACCACCATAATAGAATCCTTATATCGAACAGTTCTAGGTAGACCAACAATGAAATCCATTGATACATCTTCCCAGTGACCATCGGGAACTAGAAATGGTGTATATAGACCCTGATGAAATGTTGCTTTGGCCTTTTGACATACAGCACATTAGATATCATAGCTTCCGCATCTCCAATCATCTTAGGCCAATAAAAATGTTTTTGCAGCATGCTTAATGATTTAGCAATTCCAAAATGCCCTGCAAGACCTCCTCCATGCGCCTCTCTAACCAGTAATTCCCTGATTGAACAGTTAGGCACGCATAACTGGTTCCCTTTAAAATGGAATCCATCTTGTAATACATGAGATCCTACTACTCCACTTCCTAGTTATTGCATCACAGGACCAAAATCCACATCATATTCATAATATGTCTTGATATGTTCTAAACCTAGCAGCTTGCAATTCAAAACAACACATACCTTCTGCAAAGTGCATCAGTCACCACATTAGACTTGTCATCATTATATTGGGAGGAAAAATGAAAAGATTGAAGGAACTAAACCCACTTGGCATGTCTAGGATTCAGTTTCTGCTGACCGTTGATATGTTTCAGTGCTTGTTGATCAGAATGTAGGATGAAATGATTAGGCCACAAATAATGGCTCCAATGATCCAGTGCTCTAACAATTGCTTAAAACTCTTTACCATAACTGGAATAATTAAGCCTTGCCCCATTTAATTTCTCACTGAAATAGGCAATTGGTCGTTTTCCCTACACTAAAACTACGCCAATTCCTACATTGCTTGCATCTGTTTCAACTTCAAAAGGTTTTGTGAATTTAGGCAATGCAAGAATAGGTATGTGGCATAACAAATACTTGATTTTTTCGAATGCTTTCTGCGCCTCCTTAGTCTACTCGAATTTCTAATCCTTCTTAAGGCATTCAGTCATAAGGAGCAACAATTGGTCTAAGGCCATCTTATCATCCCTCAAATGACCTTTTAACCCCGAACCCTTTGGTCTAGGTTCCTATTTTTACCTTATGGCCACCCTAGTCAATTTATGAGATTCATTTATCAGGGACACTGGAACCCCAAAAAACAGTGAATAATAGCCTTTGTTTCAGGCCCTCGGAGGGGCAATCCCGGGCCCCGTCACTTCCACGCTCCGTTTTTTTACCACGTGCAATGGACCTCCTCAGTACCCACGCTATCTTTTTCGAACCTTAAACACCTCTTAGAATCCCTCTTATGGCCTTTTCTACAGATGGGAAAAACAGCCTGATATGCAATCGTTTAAGGCCATCTGATCATCCCTCATAGGATCTTTTCACCCCGAATCTTTAGGTCTGGGTTCCTATTTTTACCTTTTGACCAACCCGGTCGGTTTCTGAGATTTTTTTTTTCGATACCCTCGAACCCCAAAAAAAGTAAATAATAGCCTTTATTTCAGGCCCCTAGAGGGGCCGTCCTGGGCCCCGTCACTTTTTTGCCCCATTTTTTACCAGGAGAAATGGACCTCCACAACACCCCCCATGATCGTTTTCGGACTCTGAATACCTATTACGATCCCTCTTACGGCCTCTTCAAAAGAGGAGAAAAACAGCCTTATATGCAATCGTCTAAGGTGATCTTATCATCCCTGATATGACCATTTCACCCAGAATCCTTTGGCATGGGTTCCAATTTATATCTTATAGCCACCCCGGTTGATTTACGTGATTTTTTTTTTTGGATCCCCAGAACCCCAAAAAACAGTGAATAATAGCCTTTGTTTCACACCCTAGGAGGGGCAGTCCCAGGCCCCGTCACTTTTTCGCCCAGTTTTTTTGCTACATGCTATGGACTTCCACAGCACCCCGCACGATCGTTTTCGGACCTTAAACACCTATTAGGATCCCTCTTATGGCCTCTTTAAAAGAGGGGAAAAACAACCTTATATGCAATCGACTAAGGTCATCTTATCATCCCGCACATGACCTCTTATCCCCGAATCCTTTTGTAGGGGTTCCTATTTTTGCCTTATGGACACCCCCTTCGATTTCTGGGATTTTTTACCCTGGACCCCGGAACCCCAAAAAACAGTGAATAATAGCATTTGTTTCAGGCCCCCGGAGGGGCCGTCCCGAGCCCTATCAGTTTTTTGCCCCGTTTTTTTACCACGTACTACGAACATCTACAGCACCCTGAACGATCGTTTTCGGATCCTAAGCACCTCTTAGGACCCCTTATGGCTTCTTCGAGAAAGGGAAAAAACAATCTTATATGTAATCGTCTAAGTCCATCTTATCATCCCTCATATGACCTTTTTACACCGAATCCATTGGTCTGCGTTCCTATTTTTACATTATGGCCACCCCGGTTGTTTTCAGGATTTTTTTTTCCAGGACCCCAAAACCCTAAAAAACAGTAAATAATAGCCTTTGTTTCAGGCCCTGTCAATTTTTGGCCCAGTTTTTTACCATGTTCAATGGACTTCCACAACACCCCCTATGATCATTTTCGGACCCTAAACACCTCTTAGAATCCCTCTTATGGCCTCGTCCACAGAGTGCAAAAACAGCCTTATACGCAATCGTCTAAGGCCAGCTTATCATCCGTCATATGACCTTTCTACCATGAATCCTTTGGTCTGGGTTCCTAATTTTTTACCTTATGGCCACCCCTGTTGATTTCCAGTTATTTTTTTTCCGATAACCCTGGACCCTCAATCAAAGTGAATAATTGCCTTTGTTTCAGGCCCCCGGAGGGGCCGTCCAAGGCCGCGTATATTTTTCACCCCGTTTTTTTTACCACATGCTATGGAGCTCCACTGCTCCCCCCACGATCGTTTTCGGACCCTAAACACTCTTTGGATCCCTCTTCCAGAGAGGGGAAAAACAGCCTTATACGCAATCGTTTAAGGCCATCTTATCATCTCTCATATGACCTTTTCACCGCGAATCCTTCGGTCTGGGTTCCTATTTTTACCTTTTGGCCACCTAGGTCGGATTTCGGGATTTTTTTTAGGTACCCTTGATCAACAAAAAACAGTGAATTATAGCCTTTGTTGCATGCTCCCGGAGGGGCCATCCTGGGCCCCGTAACTTTCTCGCCCCGTTTTTTTTACCACGTGCTATGGACCGCCACAGCACCCCCCACGATCGTTTTCGGACCCCTTTTATGGCCTCTTCCAGAGAGGGGAAACACAACCTTATATGCAATCGTCTAAGTCCATCTTATCATTCCTCATATGACCTTTTCACCCAGAATCATTTGGTCTGGGTTCCTATTTTTACCTTATGGCAGCCCCGGCCGTTTTTAGGATTTTTTTTCCACGAATCCAGAACCCAAAAAAAAGTGAATAATAGTCTTTGTTTGAGGCCCTCGGAGGGGGCGTCTCGGGCCCTGTAATTTTCCGCCTTGTTTTTCTACCCTGTTCTATGGACCTCCACAGCACCCCCCACGATCGGTTTTAGATCCTATACACCTCTTAGGATCCCTCGTATGGCCTTTTCAAGAGAGGGGAAAACAGCCTTATATACAATCGTCTAAGCCATCTTATTTTCCTTCATATGACCTTTTCACCCCGAATCCTTTGGTCTAGGGTCCTCTTTTTTTTCCTTGTAGCCACCCAGTCGATTTCTGGCATTTTTTTCCCAGGACCCCCGAACCCCACAAAACAGTGAATAATAACCTTTGTTTCAGGCCCTCGGAGGGGCCGTCACCTGCCCCTCACTTTTTCACCCCATTTTTTTTACCACGTGCTATAGACCTCCACAGCACCCTCCACGATCGATTTCGTCTCATAAACACCTCTTAGGATCCAACTGATGGCCTCTTCAACAGAGGGGAAAAACAGCCTTGTATGCAATCGTCTAAGGCCTTCTTATCATCCCTCATATGACCTTTTGCACCCCAAATCCTTTCATTTGGGTTTATATTTTTACCTTATGGCCACCATGGTCGATTTTCGGCAATTTTTTCCCAGGGCCCCTGGCCCCAAAAAACAGTGAATAATAGCCTTTGTTTCAGGCCCACGGAGGGGCCGTCACCGGACCCCCACGATTGATTTGGGCCCCTAAACACCTCTTACGATCCTTGTTACGGCCTCTTCCAAACAATGGAAAAACAGCCTTATATGCAATCGTCTAAGGCCTTCTAATCATCCCTCATATGACCTTTTCACCCTGAATCCTTTAGTTAGCGTCAATATTTTTACCTTCAGGCCACCCCGGTCGATTTCCGGCATTTTTTTCGTAGGACCCTAGAACCCCAAGAAATTTTGAATAATAGTTCATATTTTAGGAGCACGGAGGGGCCGTCACGGGACCAGTCTCTTTTTCGCCCCAATTTGTTTACCACGTGCTATGGATATCCACAACACCCCCCACGATCGATTTCAGCCCCTAAACACCTCTTAGGATACCTTTTATGGCCTTTTCTAGACAGGGGAAAAACAACCTTATATGCAATCGTCTAAGGCCTTCTTATCATCTTTCATATGACCTTTTCACCCCGAATCCAATTGTCTGGATTCGTATTTTTACCTTATGGCAACCCAGGTCGATTTCCAACATAATTTTTTTCCGGGACCCCTGAACACTAAAAAAACAATGAATATTAGCCTTTGTTTCAGGTCCAGGAGGGGATGTCACGGGACCCATCATTTTTTCGCCCCATTTTTTTACCACGTGCTTGGGAAATCCAAAGCACCCCCCACGATCGATTTCGGCCCCTAAACACCTCTTACGATCCTTCTTATAGCCTCTTCCAGACAGGTGAAAACAGCCTTATATGCAATCGTCTAAGCCCTTCTTATCATCTTTCATGTCACCTTTTCACCCCGAATCCTTTGGTCTAGGTTCATATTTTTACCTTACGGCCACCCTGATCAATTTCCGGCATTTTTTTCCCAGGATCCCCGAACCCCAAAAAACAGTTTCAGACCCCTGGAGGGGCCGTCATGGGACCCGTCACTATTTCGCCCCATTTTTTTACCACCTGCTATGGACCTCCATAGGACCCCTGATATGTGCAGTTTTTATAGTGTTTTTCCCCTTGTTTCGAGTCAATTTTATGCCTAGTGGTTGTTATTCTGACTCTATTTTAGCTCATTTGATGTTCTTTAGCTAATTTGAAGTGTCTCGCTAAGTTTGGTTAATTTCCGGCAATTTTAGAGCTTTTTAGTTTGATTTTTATCATTTGCGGTTGTTATGCTCGGTTTTGGTATGTTTTGTAACTTCAGGCACGGAAACTGAGGCTCGGAACGAAGCCGGAGAGCTTAGACGGGATAAGAATGAAGATGCATGGAAATGCGTGCCAAGAAGTATGGAAACAAGTCTTAAAGAACTCATGAAGAAATAAGAAGAAAAGAGAAGGAAATAGCTTATGAGGTGTCTGTGCGGGCGCACAAATTCCCTATGCGCCCGCATTTAAGGAGGATTTCAACTTAGAAGGCGTTCTGGGAGGTTGATGCGGGCGCATGAATCTCCTATGCGCCCGCATCAGCCGATTTTCCGGAATTTTATTTCTCTTTTATTTTCTTCGTAGTTAGGCTTTGTAAGCCCAACTTTGGGTACATTAGGCACGACTTTCTAGGCAAAACAACTTATGCTTTTCATAATTTAGAATTACTCTCTTAGGTTTTAGAATTAAGCACTTTCTCTCTCAAAAATTAATTTAGGGAAATTAGGGTTTTGTTCATAACATTGATTCTCAATTCAATTCAAGTCTTCAATTGTTTCTCCAATTTGGTAATTTTTCTGTTTTTGTTCTTTATTTTAGTTAATTTATGCATCACTTCATGAATTCAATTAGGGATTTTACAACTATTCTTGCTTTAATTTTCATAATCATGAGTGAGTAGTTTAATTTCTAGGGTTAGGGAAACCTTGATTAATTAATGGACTAATTAAATTAGGTTGCTTCAATTCCACAATTAGTAGTCAATTTCTTATTATTGGTTTCTTTGTTTACAATTGAATTGTGCGTAGATTTAGTTGTAATTCTGGTAATTGTTTAATTTGATGCCGAGAGGTAAAAATACCACAATAAGACCACTGAATAATAGGCGGAATTAGTCTAGGCATGAGCGAGAGCCGCTAGATGAGTTTCGAGGGAGTCTAGATTCGAGAGAATTAGTGAGCCCTAATTTGACGATAATTGTGAGATTGAACGATCTTTGTTAGTGAATCCATTAGTTGTTCTTGGTGACCCGAATGACCCTAGGCTTAATTTATTGGTTTAATTCTTCGTCATTTCCAGTAATTAGTTAGTAATTAGTCAATAGTCAGTTAGCTAGTCAATACTTCTCGACCAAGGCTCTTTACACAGTTTAAGCTTTTTAGAACTAATAGAGTTTAACTGCTTCCCTGAGGATTCGATCCTTACTACCCTAGCTACATTAGTTAGTGTCGTTTGGTTTACTTTTGATAGGTGTGCGATAGCCTGTTCAAATTTTGGCGCCGTTGCCGGGGAGGCAATTTTTAATTCTATTAGTCGGGTTTTTACTGTTTTATTTTTATTTTTCTTAGTCTCAAAGAACTATTCAGTTCTTTGGGGCTGTTTCTCATCTTTGCTCGGAGTTTCTATTTGTGCCAGGTTCATAGTTTAGGCACAAAACGACCACGAGCCTGATACTTACATCTTCCCTGAGCCCGAGCGAGTGTTTCTGAAACGGTTGAGACGTAGTAGACGCCGAATTTTTCTTCCCCGATCCGTGGAGGAAATTGTTTCTGACTTGTCTCAGTTTTTCGAGTTCACCTTCAATCCGCTGTTTGAAGGATATTTAGAAGTTGAAATGGCTGCCGAAGGAGAAGGACAGGGTAGAGGACCACCGCCTCCACCACCACCGCCACCTGCGGCCCGTTCATTGAGAAACTATTCCTTGCCTAGTACGGAGTCTATGGCTGGAGGTTATTCAGTACCCGATACCGATGCTGCTAACTTTGAACTGAAACCGGCTCTTGTGAACATGGTTGAACGAAATCAGTTTTCAGGGACATTGAAGGAAGATCCGAACTTACACTTACAGAATTTCCTTCAATACTGTGACACTATCAAGAAAATGAATGTCTCTAAGGACTACATCAGAAGGCGAATGTTTCCGTTTTCATTAAAAGACAAGGCTAGAACCTGGTTGAATGATCTCAATATGGCCACCATTAATTGTTGGGAGGATTTAGCTCTTGCTTTTCAGAGGAAATACTACCCACCACAGAGAACTGCCTTATTGAGAAGCCAAATCACTAACTTCAATCAGGAGACAGATGAGTCATTATATGATGCTTGGGAACGGTTTAAGGAGTTATTGAGAATGTGTCCTCATCATGGGCTTGAGAAATGGTTCCTAGTTCAATCATTCTACAATGGGTTGGGAAATGAGAGTAGGGCCTTGCTAGATTCTGCTGCTAATGGTCGGTTTATGAACCAGGAAGTCAATGCTGCATATGAGTTGATTGATGAAATTGCCACTCATAATTCACAGTTTGGTAACCTTAGAGGGCATTCCAAAAAGGGTGGGAAACATGTAGTTGATGATAAGTATGAGAGTTTAGCTGCACAGATAAATGCCATAAGTCAGAAGCTCGATAAGATTGGTACTACAGCTCCCCCACCATCACCTGTAGCTGCACTTTCGGGATGCACTGATCCTTTCTGTGATTCATGTGGTTCTTTCGGTCATAATTCCCAGTCTTGTACTAGTTCAGTAGAACAAGTATGTGCCTTTCAAGCCTATAAAAACAATCCATACTCTAATACATACAATCCGGGCTGGAAGGATCACCCATACTTTTCTTACAAGAACAACAGCAATGTCCAGAACCCTCAGCAAGCCATGCCACCTCAGCAGCCACCCCAGCAGATGCAGAGATATGTACCACCACACCCACCAGGTTTTAGCAGACCACCACTACCAGCACCGCCAATGCCACCTCAACCTAGTGGAGAAATCTCGAAGTTGAAGAATATGATGTTGCAAATGCAGAAAAATATGGAGGCGATGCAGGCTCATAACAAGCACTTGGAAACTCAGATAGCTCAGATTGCGCAATCAACTGCTCAAAGGCAACCAGACCACCTTCCATCACAACCCACATCCCCAGCATCACAGGCATCACAGAATCCCCCGAGGGACCATGTCAATGCCATTACCTTGAGGAGTGGAGCTGNAGCTCGAAAATGCCTACTGATAATGTTAATTATGATGTTTCAGGTGGAGCTGAGAAGACCGGAGATGAGGTGATTGCAGATTCAGATGCAGTTCCAGATAAGGAGGCTGAAGCACCTAAGGAGAAGGTAGATGATACACCGGTTGATACTATCCCGAAATCACAGGTTAGTTTGCCCTTTCCGAACAGGGTGACCAGGAGTAAGAACGATAACCATTTCAGTAAATTTTTAGCTATTGTTAAAAATCTGCAAGTTACTGTTCCATTTACTGATTTAATCACTCAAATTCCTACTTACACTAAGTTTTTGAAAGACATTTTGAGCAGGAAACGCGAATTGAGTGTAGTGGAGACCGTAGCACTCACGGAGGAGTGCAGTGCCATATTGCAAAACAAGTCACCACCAAAACTAAAGGACCCAGGAAGTTTCTCTATTCCTTGTAACATTGGCCCCCTCTTTATTGATAAAGCTTTATGTGATTTAGGTGCTAGTGTTAGTGTCATGCCTTTGTCTATTTGCAAAAAGCTTGATATGGGTGCTTTGAAGGTCACTAACATTACCTTGCAGATGGCAGATAGGACAGTAAAGTACCCTAAAGGTATTTTAGAGGATGTCCCGGTGAGGGTAGGGAAATTCTTTATTCCTGTTGATTTTGTAGTGTTGGATATGGAGGAGGATGCACACATCCCTATTATACTAGGTAGACCATTCTTAAATACTGCAGGAGCTGTTATTGATGTTAAGAATGGAAATTTGACTCATTCTGTAGGTGATGACAAGGTTACCTTTAACCTTGATAGTGCATTGAAAAATCCTATGATAGAACAATCATGTCATGCAATTTATACTGTTAATGAAATTGTTCTTAATGGCTTGCCTCGATCCTTTAATAAGGATCTTCTGGAGGCCCCTGCGTGTTTGGATTCTATTGCAGGTGATGAAGATAGTGTTAATAACAAGCTATGTCAGGATCAAAAGAAAAGGAAATCCCGTCCCAAGAAACGTCGGAAACCCCGAAAACAATCTTCTCATGCTTGTAATATGAATACGAAAAATGATGAGGTTTTTAACAAGGAACTTGAGGCATTCGAGCAACCAATAACTCCTAATTTCTTTGATTGCCTAACTAAATGGGGTTCACGTTCACTCTTCGATCCTCCATGAGCTCTGAGGTAACTTGGTCAAGCTAATGACCCTAAACAAGCGCTTCTCGGGAGGCAACCCGAGCTTTCTATCCCTTTTTAACTCTTTTTGTGTGTTTTGGTGTGTTTTAGTTTATTTTCGTAATTTTTAGTTAGTTTGTGTTAGTGTGTTTTTGTGTGTTTTTAGGTATAATTGAGTAACTAGGGGTTTTCGGTAGAATTCCGAGGTCTAAGTCTAAGTCTAAGTCAAGGTCAAGGTGGGTGAAAAAGAGAAAGTGAAAATTTATTAAGTGTCAAAGAAAAGAAAATAAAGTGTTCGGGGTGAAACAGGGTAGATGCGGACGCATGGGGGTTTTATGCGCCCGCATCTAACCCCCAGAAGTGCAGAATATTTAGTGACGGAGGTTGATGCGGCCGCATGGGAAGTTTATGCGCCCGCATCAGACCTCCAGAATTCCAGATTTTTTTTCCCGCCCGCATCTGCGCAAGAACATCATTTTGAAACGGTCATAACTTTTTGTCTAGCACGTTCCACGAGACGTATGACCTACCGTTGGAAAGCTATATGAGTCTTATTTCCAATGAAGCAGGAATCAGCTTAATCAAAATTATACTTTGTTATATATTATCGAAACAGCGTGAGGTGGTCAAATCTAAATCCGTGTATGCTACATGTAATGACATTTACCGCCCATGCCTCTTTCTTTTTCTTGCACAACTTCTTCCTCTTACCCATATATATCATTTTATACCCCTATGACTACCTAACCCCTCCAATGTCTCCTTTTCCGCTCTTACTTTACCCCTCAGCACGGAGGACATTGCTGAGTCCGGCTTGGGGGAGGTATGTTTTATTTGCTTTCTTGTTATAGGTTTTATTGCTTTCTAGTGTAGTTTTTATTGCTTTCGTAGGACCGTTACATGGTTTGTACCGTCCCTTAAAGGCGGGAGTTTACATGTAACCAAAAAAAAATGTACTGCTTTCCTAGTTTAATGTAGTCAGCTGTTAAAAGAGAATTCTTATTGTGATTGGCTAGCTGCTCGTCCCGGTTTTTCGTTGATTTGACTTTTCATGTACCCATTTGCTTAAATTTTCTGAAACTTCATGATTCTTGTATTTGGATTAGTTTACTTATGTGATTTGCCGGGCATGACTTAGTCTTAAATTGCTAGCATTCCTTGCAATTGTCAACTCTGTCTAACCTTGCTTGGGTCTTGGACTTGAACTGTGTTAGCGGGAGGATTTGAGCCATTTTTGATCTTATAGGCTACATTAAATTGTATTCTTTTCATGTGTGCTTAGTTCCTGGTGCATTTATGATCTTGAGTTTGCCTTTGGACTTTAGTAACTTTTAATTGAAGTTTTGTTGCATGTTGCGCATGATAAGAGGCATTCAATTGTTTTTAGAGCCTTCAGATACATTTATTAGGATTTTCATGCTGAACATTTTTTCCCTTGATCCCGTGTTTTCTTAAGCCTATATCCCTCACAAAAATTAACCGCATTACAACCCTTTTTTGCCTTGGTATTTGATAACATAGTGTATGCCCAAGCTTGGCTTGGGGGAGTCGCATTGTGGTTTGTTATGGTTGTTGGTTGTTGTGATGGTGTGTTTGGAGGATTAGGTGAAATTGTAAAATTTTGATGTGCAGGAGGTTCTATAAGTTTCACATTAAGGCTCTGCGTACCAATGACTGGAACTGTGTTTTAAAACACAATGTGTTGGTTTCTAAATGTGATTTGGAGTCCGGTTATGTACGTGTGATAGGTTGGTCTTAATGGCTAACTATTAAGAGTCGTGAAACTAAAATGAAAAAAAAAGAGAGAAAATAATAAAATGAAAAAAAAAAGAAATAAAAAGAAAAGAATAAAAAGAAAAAAAAAAGAGAAAAACAAGTTGAAATTGAAGTAGATGAATGAAAATCTTGAATTTGGTTTATATTTGTGATTTGAATGAAAATAAAGGTGTGAAGTGAATGAAAATTGAAAAGTTGGTCTGATACGGTTGGAATTGTATGATGGGAGACATTGATGTTATTGTATGATGTGTTGTTGAGTCTCCGACGTTTTATATGCGTATACCCCGCATTTTCAGCCACATTATCCCAAATTTATCTCACCCTTCACCCTAGCCTTACGTTACAAGCTTATAAAGTCCTCTTTGATCTTCATGTGCATGCTTTGGTTGATTGTGGAAGAGTCTTTTGGCAAGGTCGTAGAGTATTAATTGCATTTCGAGTCGACTTTAGGATTGAGTGTATACCCTTAAACACTTGCATGAGGTGTGAGATGTGGGTTTGGGCTCCTCAAAACTTGCATTTAAAACACTTTATTGCATTCCATTTTCTTATGGTGGGTGGTGAGGGTGAGCTACATTATTAGATGCTCAATTGTGTGGAGTGACAACCCTGAGCTATTCTAGTCATCGATTCATTAAACTTGCTTGGTGGGCTTTGTTTGACTTTTGCTTAGGTGTGTACATTGACTTGCTTTGATCTTAGTAAACTCGGAAGGATCCTTGAGTTGTGATGCTATGTTTTTATGGGGTGAAAGTCATTTCGTTATCTTTGCTCGGGACGAGCAAAGGCTTGGCTTGGGGGAATTTGATATGTGTGGTTTTTATAGTGTTTTTCCCCTTGTTTCGAGTCAATTTTGTGCTTAATGGGTGTCATTCTGGCTTTATTTTAGCTCATTCGATGTTCTTTAGCTAAATTGGTGTGTCTCGCTAAGTTTGGATAATTTCCGGCAATTTTAGAGCATTTTAGTTGATTTTTATCATCCACGGTTGTTATGCTCGGTTTTGGTATGTTTTGTAATTTCAGGCACGAAAACCGAGGCTCGGAACGAAGCCGGAAAGCTTAGACGGGATAAGAATGAAGATGCATGGAAATGCGTGCCAAGAAGTATGGAAACAAGTCTTAAAGAACTCATGAAGAAATAAGAAGAAAAGAGAAGGAAATAGCTTCTGAGGTGTCTGTGCGGGCGCACAAATTCCCTATGCGCCCGCATTTAAGGAGGATTTCAACTTAGAAGGCGTTTTGGGAGGTTGATGCGGGCGCATGAATCTCCTATGCGCCCGCATCAGCCGATTTTCCGGAATTTTATTTCTCTTTTATTTTCTTCGTAGTTAGGTTTTGTAAGCCCAACTTTGGGTACATTAGGCACGACTTTCTAGGCAAAACAACTTATGCTTTTCATAATTTAGAATTACTCTCTTAGGTTTTAGAATTAAGCAATTTCTCTCTCAAAAATTAATTTAGGGAAATTAGGGTTTTGTTCATCACATTGATTCTCAATTCAATTCAAGTCTTCAATTGTTTCTCCAATTTGGTAATTTTTCTGTTTTTGTTCTTTATTTTAGTTAATTTATGCTTTTTAGTCTCTTTAGTTTAATTAATTTAGTTACTTGTTTATGTTAATTAGTTTAATTGTTAATCACTTCATGAATTCAATTAGGGATTTTACAACTATTCTTGCTTTAATTTTCATAATCATGAGTGAATAGTTTAATTTCTAGGGTTAGGGAAACCTTGATTAATTAATGGACTAATTAAATTAGGTTGCTTCAATTCCACAATTAGTAGTCAATTTCTTATTATTGGTTTCTTTGTTTACAATTGAATTGTGCGCAGATTTAGTTGTAATTCTGGTAATTGTTGAATTTGATGCCGAGAGGTAAAAATACCACAATAAGACCACTGAATAATAGGCGAAATTAGTCTAGGCATGAGCGAGAGCCGCTAGATGAGTTTCGAGGGAGTCTAGATTCGAGAGAATTAGTGAGCCCTAATTTGACGATAATTGTGAGGTTGAACGATCTATGTTAGTGAATCCATTAGTTGTTCTTGGTGACCCGATTTACCCTAGGCTTAATTCATTGGTTTAATTCTTCGTCATTTTCAGTAATTAGTTAGTAATTAGTCAATAGTTGGTTAGTTAGTTAGTACTTCTCGACCAAGGCCCTTTATACAGTTTAAGCTTTTTAGAACTAATAGAGTTTAACTGCTTCCCTGAGGATTCGATCCTTACTTCCCTAGCTACATTAGTTAGTGCTGTTTGGTTTACTTTTGATAGTTGTGCGATAGCCTGTTCAACCCCCCACGGTCGATTTCGGCCCCTAAACACCTCTTAGGATCCCTCTTATGACTTCTTGTAGACAGGGAAAAAACAGCCTTATATGCCATCATGTAAGGCCTTCTTATCATCCCTCATATGACCTTTTCACCCCAAATTCTTTCGTCGGGGTTCGTATTTTTACCTTACGGCAACATAGGTCGATTTCCGGCATTTCTTTTTCTACGACCCCCGAACCCAAAAAAAAAAAGAACAGTGAATAATGTTCTTTGTTTCAGGCCCCCGGAGAGGCCGTCACGGGAACAGTCACTATTTCGCCTCGTTTTTTTTTTAGCACATTCTATAGACCTCTACAGCACCCCCCACGATCGATTTCGGCCCCTAAATAACTCTTAGGATCCCTATTATGGCCTCTTCCAGACTGTGGAAAAACAAACTTATATCCAATCGACTAAGGCATTCTTTTCATCCCTCATATGACCTTTTCACCCCGAATCCTTTGGTCTGGGTTCATATTTTTACTTTACGCCCACTAAGGTCGATTTCCGTCATTTTTTTTCCTAGGACCTCCGCACCCGAAAAAATAGTGAATAATAGCCCTTGTTTCAGGCCCCCGAAGGGGCCGTTTTTTTTACCACGTGCTGTGGACCTCCACAGCAGCCCCTACGATCGATTTCGGCTGCTAAACACCTATTAGGATCCCTCTTATGGCCTCTTTCAGATGGGGGAAAAACAGCCTCATATGCAATCGTCTAAGGCCTTCTTATCATCTTACATATGACCATTTCACCTCGAATCCTTCGATTTGTGTTCATATTTTTAACTTACGGCCACCCAAGTCGATTACCGACATTTTTTTTCTGGACCCCCAGACCCCATAAACCAGTAAATAATAATAGCCTTTGTTTCATATCCCCGGAGTGGCCGTCACGTGTCGCTTCACTTTTTAGCCCCGTTTTTTTTACCACGTGCTATGGACCTCGACAGCACCCCCCATGATCGATTTCGCCCCCTACACACCTCTTAGGATCCCTGTATGGCCTCTTCCAAACAAAAAAAACCTTATATGCAATCGTCTAAGTCCTTCTTATCATCCCTCATATGAACTTTTCACACCGAATCCTTTGGTCTTGGTTCATATTTTTACCTTCTGGCCACCTAGGTCAATTTCCGGCATTTTTTTTCCCGGGACCCCCGAACCGCAAAATACAGTGAATAATAGCTCTTGTTTCAGGCCCCCGAAGGGGCCGTCACGGGACCCGTACTTTTTCGCCCCGTTTTTTTTACCACGTTCTATGGACCTCAACAGCACCTCCCACGATCGATTTCAGCCCATAAACACCTCTTACGATCCCTCTTATGGCCTCATCTAGACTGGGGAATAACAGCCTTATATGCAACCGTCTAAGGCCTTCTTACCATCCCTCATATGAACTTTTCACCTCCTTTGGGCTGGGATCATATTTTTACCTTTCGGCCACACTGGTCGATTTCTGGCATTTTTTTTCCCTGGACCCCGAATCCCAAAAAACTGTGAATAATAGCCTTTGTTTCAGGCCTCGGAGGGGCCGTCATAGGACCCGTCACTCTTCACCCCGTTTTTTACCACGTGCTATGGACCTCCACAGCACCCCCCACTATCGATTTCGGCCCCTAAACACCTCTTACGATCCCTGTTATAACCCCTTCAAGACAGGGGAAAAACAACCTTATAAGCAATCGTCTAAGGCCCTCTTATCTTCCCTCATATGACCTTTTAACCCCGAATCCTTTGGTCTGCTCTCATACTTTTACCTTACGGCCACCCCAGTAGATTTCCGGCATTTTTTTGTGGGACCCCCGAACCCCAAAAAATAATGAAATCATAGCCTTTACTTAAAGCCCCCGGAGTGGCCATCACGAGACCCGTCAGTTTTTGCACCATTTTTTAACACGTTCTATGGACCTGCACAGCACCCCCCACGATCGATTTCGTCCCCTAAACACCTCTTAGGATCCCTCTTATGGCCTCTTTTAGATAGGGGAAAAACAACCTTATCTACAATCGTCTAAGGCCTTCATATCATCCCTCATATGACCTTTTCACCCCGAATCCTTTGGTTTAGGTTCACATTTTTACCTTACGGCCATCCCGGTCGATTTCCGACATTTTTTTTCCCGGGACCCCTAAACCCCAAAAAAAAGTTAAAAATAGCTTTTGTCTCAGGCACCCTGAGGGGCCATCACGGGACCCATCACTTTTTCACCCCTTTTTTTTATCATGTTCTATGGACCTCCATAGCACACCCACGATCGATTTCGGCCCCTAAACACCTCTTACGATCCCTGTCATGGCCTCTTCTAGACAGGGGAAAAACAACCTTATATGCAATCATCTAAGGCCTTCTTAGCATCCCTCATATTACCTTTTTACCCCGAATCATTTGGCCAAGTTTCTTGTTTTTACCTTAAGGCCACCCCGGCCGATTTCCGACATTTTTTTTCCCGTTACCCCAGAACACCAAAAAACAGTTAAAAATATCCTTTGTTTCAGGCCTCAATAGGGGCCGTCACGGGATCCGTTAGTTTTTGCCCCGTTTTTTTACGACGTTCTATGGACCTCCACAGCACCCTCCACGATCGATTTCGGCCCCTAAAACAGACTTAAATGCAATCGTCTAAGCCATCTTATCATCCCACATATGACATTTTCGTCCGGAATCCTTTGGTCTGGTTTCCTATTTTTACCTTATGGCCACCCTTGTCGATTTCCGGGAATTTTTTTTTCTGGACCTTGGGCCCTGTCACTTTTTCGCCTCATTTTTTTACCACATGCTATTGACCTCCAAAGCACCGCCCACGATCGTTTTCGGACCCTAATCACCTCTTAGGATCCCTCTTATGGCATCTTCAAGAGAGGGTAAAAATAGCCACCATATCATCCCTCATATGACCTTTTTATCCCGAATCCTTTTGTCTCGGTTCCAATATTTACCTTATGGCCACCCCGGTCGATTTCCGGGATTTTTTTATTCCGGGACCCTAGTACCCCAAAAAATAGTGAATAATAGCCTTTGTTTTTGGCCACCGGTGGGGCCATCCCGGTTCCTATCACCTTTTTGCGCTGTTTATTTTACCACGTGCCATACACCTACACAGCATCCTCCAAAATCGTTTTCGGACCCTAAACCCCTCCTAAGATTCCTATTATGGCCTCTTCCAAAAAATGGAAAAAACAGCCTTATATGCCATCGTCTAAGGCCATCTTATCAATCCTTAAATGAGTTTCTTACAACGAATCCTTTTGTCCGGGTTTGTATTTTTACATTTTTGGGCACCCCTGTCGATTGCCGGGATTTTTTTTCCCTGGAACCCGGTACCCCAAAACATAGTGAATAATAGCCTTTGTTTCAATCCCCCGGAGTGGCCGTCCCGGGCCTGTCAGTTTTTTGCCGCGTGTTTTTACCACGTGCTATAGACCTTCACAACATCCCCCATGATCGTTTTCGAACACTAAACACCTCTTAGGATCCATCTTATGGCTTCTTATATGCAATGGTCTAAGGCCATCTTATCATCCCTCAAATGACCTTTTCACCCCGAATCCTTTGTTCTGGGTTCCTATTTTTACCTTATGGCCACCCCGGTCGATTTCAGGGATTTATTTATCCGGGACCCCGGAACCCCAAAAAACAGTGAATAATAACCTTTGCTTCAGGCCCTCGGAGGGGCAATCACGGGCCCCGTCACTTTACCCCCTGTTTTTTTTACCACGTGCAATAGACCTCCTTAGCACCTACGCGATCTTTTTCGGACCCTAAACAAATCCTAGGATCCCTCTTATTGCCTCTTCTACAGATGGGAAAAATAGCCTTATATGCAATCGTCTAAATCTATCTTATCATCCCTCATATGACCTTTTCACCCCGAATCCTTTGGTCTGGGTTCCTATTTTTACCTTTTGGCCACCATGGTCGATTTTTGAGCTTTTTTTTTCCGATATTCTGGAACCCCAAAAAACAGTAAATAATAGCCTTTATTTCAGGCCACAAGAGGGGCCGTCCTGGGCCCCGTCACTTTTCTGCCCCATTTTTTTACCAGGTGAAATGGACCTCCACAGCACCCCCCATGATCATTTTCGGACTCTAAACACCTATTACGATCACTCTTACGGCCTCTTCAAGAGAGGGGAAAAACAACCATATATAAAATCGTCTAAGACCATCTTATCATCCCTCATATGACCTTTTCACACCGAATCCTTTGGTCTGGGTTCCTATTTATATCTTATGGCCACCCCAGTCAATTTACGTGATTTTTTTTTTCGGAACCCCAGAACCCCAAAAAACAGTATATAGCAGCCTTTGTTTCACGCCCTCGGAGGGGCCGTACCGGCCCCGTCACTTTGTCGCCTAGTTCTTTTACCACATGCTATGGACCTCCACAGCACCCCGCACGATCGTTTTCGGACCCTAAACACCTATTAGAATCCCTCTTATGGCCTCTTTAAGAGAGGGGAAAAAAACCTTATGTGCAAACGACTAATGTCATCTTATCATCCGTCACATGACCATTTCCCCCCGAATCCTTTGGTACGGGTACTATTTTTGCATGACGGCCACCCCAGTCGAATTCCAGGATTTTTTATGCTGGACCCCGCAACCCCAAAAAATAGTGAATATTAGCATTTGTTTCAGGCCACCGGAGGGGCCGTCCCGGGTCCCGTCAGTTTTTTGCCCCGTTTTGTTACCTCGTGCTACGGACCTCCAGAGCACCCCCAACGATCATTTTTGGACCCTATGTACCTCTAGGGATCCCCCTTATGGCCTCTTCCAGAAAGGGAAAAAACAGCCTCATATGGAGTCGTCTAAGTCCATCTTATCATCCCTCATAAGATCTTTTTACACCGAATCCTTTGGTCTGGGTTCCTATTTTTACATTATGGCCACCCCGGTCGTTTTAACGATTTTTTTTTCCGGGACCCCAAAAAACAGTAAATAGTAGTAGCCTTTGTTTCAGGCCCACGGAGGGGCCATCCCAGGCCCTTTCAATTTTTGGCCCCGTTTTTTACCACGTGCTATGGACCTCCACAACACCCCCTATGATCATCTTCGGACCCTAAACACCTCCTTAGGATCCCTATTATAACCTCTCCCATAGAGTGGAAAAACAACCTTATATGCAATCGTCTATGGCCATCTTATCATCCCTCATATGACCTTTTTACCACGAACCCTTTGGTCTGGGTTTCTAATTTTCTACCTTATGGCCACCGCTGTCGATTTCCGGGTTTTTTTTTCCCCATACCCCTGGAGTTTCAATTACAGTGAATAATTGTGTTTCTCTCAGGCCCCCGGAAGAGCCGTCTAAGGCGACGTATATTTTTCACCCTGTTTTTTTACCACATGCTATGGACCTCCACAGTACCCCCCACGATCATTTTCGGACCCTAAACACTCTTAGGATCCCTCTTCCAGAGAGGGGAAAAACAACCTTATATGCAACCGTCTAAGGTCATCTTATCATCCCTCATATGACCTTTTCACTCCGATTCCTTTGGTCTGGGTTCCTACTTTTGCCTTATGGCCACCGCGGTCGATTTCTGGGATTTAATTATCCCGGGCCCCATCACTTTTTCGCCCCGTTTTATTACCACGTGCTGTCGACCGCCACAGCACCCCTCACGATCGTTTTCTGACCCCGTTTATGGCCTCTTCCAGAGAGGGGAAAAACAACCTTATATGCAATCGTCTAAGTCCATCTTATCATTCCACATATGACCTTTTCACCGCGAATCCTTTGGTATGGGTTCCTATTTTTAACTTATGGCAACCCCGGCCGTTTTCAGGACCTTTCAATTTTTGGCCCCGTTTTTTACCACGTGCTATGGACCTCCAAAGCACACCCAATGATCGTTTTCACACCCTAAACACCTCTTAGAATCCCTCTTACGACCTCTTCCAGAGAGGGGAAAAGAAATATAATCGTCTAAAACCACCCTATAATCCCTCATATGACCTTTTCACCCCGAATCCTTTGGTCTCGGTTCCTATTTTTTTACCTTACACCCCGGTCGATTTCCGTGATTTTTTTTTCCGGGACCCTGGACCCGAAAAACAGTGAATAATAGCCTTTGTTTCAGGCCTCCGGAGGGGCCGTCCCAGGACCCGTCACTTTTTAGCCCCGTTTTTGTACCACATGCTATGGACCTTCACAGCACCCCCAAGATCGTTTTCGGACCCTAAACACTGCACCTAATAGTATCCTACTTATCGCCTCGTCTAGGGCCAGCTTATCATCCCTCATATGACCTTTTGACACCGAATCCATTGGTCGGGGTTCCTATGTTTACGTTATGGCCACCGGCCGATATCTGGGATTTTTTTTTCTGGGACCCGTGAACCCCCAAAAAAAAAATGAATATTAGCCTTTGTTCCAGGCTCTCGGAGGGGCCGTCGCTGGCTTCGTCACTTTTTTGCCCTGTTTTTTTTACCACGTGCTATAGACCTCCGCAGCACCCCCCACGATCGTTTTCAGACCCTAAACACCTCTTACGTTCCCCCTTATGGTCTCTTCCAGAGAAGGGAAAAACAGCCTCATACGACCTTTTCACAACGAATCCATTGGTCTGGGTTCCAATTTATATTATATGGCCACCCCGGCCGATTTCCGGGAACTTTTTTTCTGTAACCCCATAAAACAATTGATAATAGACTTTGTTTCAAACCACTGGAGGGGCCGTCCCGGGCTCCGTCACTCTTTCGCCCTGTTTTTTTACCACATGCTATGGAGCTCCACAGCACCCCACACGGTCGTTTAACGGACCCTAAACACCTCTTAGGATTCCTCATATGGCATGTTCCGGAGGGGAAAAACAACCTTATATGCAACCGTCTAAGGCCATCTTATCATTCCTCATATGTCCTTTTCACCCCGAATCCTTTGGTCTGGGTTCCTATTTTTGCCTTATGGCCACCAGGGTCGATTTTCGGGATTTTTTTATCCGGGGCCTTGGAACCCCGAAAAACAGTGAAGAATAGCATTTGTTTCAAGCCCCTGGAGGGGACGTCCCGGGCCCCGTCACTTTTTCTCCCCGTTTATTTTACCACATGCTATGGCCTGCACAGCACCCCCACGATCGTATTTGGACCCTAAACACCTCTAGGATCCCTCTTATTGCCTCTTCCATAGAGGGGTAAAACAACCTTATATGCAATCGTCTAAGGCCATCTTATCATCCCTCATATGACCTTTTCAACCTGAATCCTTACGTCTGGGTTCCTATTTTGGCCTTATGGCCACCCTGTTTGATTTTTGGGATTTTTCTCCGACACCTCGAAACCCCAAAAAAAATAAATAATAGCCTTTGTTTCAGGCCCCCGGAGGGGCCGTTAAGACCCGTCACTTTTTTGCCCCGTTTTTTTACCACGTTTTATGGAACTCCACAGCATCCCCACGATCGATTTCGGTCACACCTATTAGGATCCCTCTTATTGCCACTTCCAGACACGGGAAAAACAGCCTTATATGCAATCATTTGAGGCCTTCTTATCATCCCACATATGACCTTTTCACCCCGAATCCTTCGGTCACCCCGGTCAATTTCAGGCATTTTTTTCCCGGGACCCCCGAACCCCAAAAAAAGTAGAATAATAGCCTTTGTTTCAGGCCCTTTAAGGGGCTGTCACGTGACCCTTCACTTTTTGGTCCCGTTTTTTTACCACGTGCTATGGACCTCCACAGCACCCTCTACGATCGATTTCAGTCCCTAAACACATCATATGATCTCTCTTATGGCCTCATATGACCTGTTGCCCCCGAATCCTTTAGTCTGGGTTCATATTTTTAACTTGCTGCCACTCTGGTCGATTTCTGGCATTTCTTTTCCCGGGACCTCGAACCCCAAAAAGCAATGAATAATAGCCTTTGTTTCAGGCCCCCGGACGGGCCGTCAGGGGACACGTCACTTTTTTACAACGTTCTACGGTCTTCTACAACACCGCGCACGATCGATTTCGGCCCGTAAACACCTCTTAGGATCCCTCTTATGGCCTCTTCCAGACAGGGGAAAAACAACCTTATATGCAATCGTCTAAGGGCTTCTTATAATCCCCCATATGTCCGTTTCTCCCAGAATCCTTTGGTCTGGGTTCGATTTTTACCTTACGGCCACCTAGTACAATTTCCGACTTTTTTTTTTCAAGACCCTCGAACCGCAAAAACTAGTGAATGATAACCTTTGTTTCAGGCCCCCCGGAGGGGCCGTCACGGGATCCGTCACTTTTTCGCCTTGTTTTTTTACCACGTGCTGTGGACCTCAGCAGCACCCCACGATCGATTTGGGCCCCTAAACACCTCTTACGATCCCTCTTATGGCCTCAACAAGAAAGGGGAAAAACCTCCTTATATGCAATCGTCTAAGGCCTTATTATCATCCCTCATATGACCTTTTCACTTCGAATCCTTTGGACTGGGTTCATATTTTTACCTTGCGGCCACACCGGTCGATTTCCGGCATTTTTTTTGTTGGAACCCACGAACCCCAAAAAACAGTGAATAATAGCCTTTGTTTCAGGCCCTTTAAGGGCCGTCACGGGACTCGTCACTTTTTCGCCCCGTTTTTTACCACGTGCTATGGACCTCCACAGCACCCTCGATGATCGATTTCAGCCCCTAAACATTTGTTACGATCGCTCTTATGGCATCTTCTAGACAGGGGAAAAACATCCTTATATGCAATCGTCTAAGGCCTTCTTGTGACCCCTCATATGACCTTTTCACCCCGAATCCGTTCGTCTGGGTTCGTATTTTTACCATACGGCAACCCAGGTCGATTTCCGGTAATTTTTTACGAGACCCCGAACCCCAAAAAATAGTGAAGAATAGCCTTCGTTTCAGGCCCCCGAAGGGCCCATCATGGGACCTGTCACTTTTACTCCCCCGTTTTTTTACAACGTGATATGGACTTCCACTGCACCCCTACGATCGATTTTGGCCCCTAAACACCTCTTAGGATCCCTCTTATGGCCTGTTTCAGACACGCGAAAAACAACATTATATGCAATCGTCTAAGGCCTTCTTATCATCCCTCATATAAACTTTTCACCACGAATCATTTGGTCTGGGTTCGTATTTTTACCTAACGGCCACCGAAGTAGATTTCCGGCATTTTTTTACATGGGACCACCGAACACCAAAAACAGTGAATAATATCCGTTGTTTCAGGCCCCCGGAGGGGCCGTCGCGGGACCCGTCACTTTGTCGCCCAATTTTTTTACCACGTGCTATGGACCTCCACGGCACCCCCCACGATCGATTTTGGCCCCAAACATCTCTTAGAATCCCTCTTATGGCCTCTTCCAGACAGGAGAAAAACAACCTTATATGCAATCGTCTAAGGCCTTCTTATGATCCCTCATTTGACCTTTTCACCCCTAATCCTTTGGTCTGGGTTCATATTTTTACCTTACGGCCACCTAGGTCGATTTCCGACATTTTTTTTCCGGGACCACAGAACCCCAAAAACCAGTGAAAAATAGCTTTTTCTTTAGGCCCCCGGTTGGCCCGTCACGGGATCCTCCACCTTTTCGCCCCAGTTTTTTTTACCACTTGCTATGGACCTCCACAGCACCCCCCACGATCGACTTCGGCCCCTAAACACCTGTGACGATCCCTCTTCTGGCCTCTTCCAGAAAGGGGAAAAACATCCGTATATGCAATCGTCTAAGGCCTTCTTTTCATCCACATATGACCTTTTACCCCAAATCCTTTGGTGTGACATTTTTTTTTCCGGGACCCCTGAACCCTAAGAAATAGTGAGAAATAGCCTTTGTTTCAGGCCCTAGTAGGGGCCGTCACGGGACCCGTCAGTTTTTCGCCCCGTTTTTTTTTACGTTCTATGCAACTCCACATTGCCCCCCACTGTCGATTCCGGCCCCTAAACACCTCTTACGATCCCTGTTATAGCCTCTTCCAGATAGCGGAAAAACAGCCTTATATGCAACCGTCTTAGCCTTCTTATCATCCCTCATATGACCTTTTCACCCCGAATCCTTTGGTCTGGGTTCATATTTTTACCTTACGGCCACCACGGTCGATTTCCCTTTTTTTTTTTTCGGGACCCCTGAACCCCAAAACAACAGTAAATAATAGCCTTTGTTTCATGCCCTAGAGGTGCCGTCACGGGACCCGTCACTTTTTTGCCCCGTTTTTTTACCACATTCTAAAGACCTCCATAGCACCACCTACAATTGATTTCGGCACCTAAACACCTCTTACGATCCCTGTTATGGCCTCTTACGATCCCTTCTTATCATCCCTCATATGACCTTTTCACCTCGAATTTTGTTGTCCTGGGTTCATATTTTTACCTTACGGCCACCGCGGTCGATTTCCGACTTTTTTTTTCCCAGCACCCCTGAACCCCAAAAAACAGTGAATAATAATAGCCTTTGTTCCAGGCCCCCGGAGGGGCCGTCAAGGGACCCGTCAATTTTTCACCCCATTTTTTCACCACGTTCCATGGACCTCCACAGCGCCTCCACGATCAATTTCTGCCCCTAAACACCTCTTACAATCCCTCTTATGGCCTCTTCTAAACAGGGGAAAAACAGCCTTATATGTAATTGTCTAAGGCCTTCTTATTATCTCTCATATGACCTTTTCACCCCGAATCCTTTGGTCTGGTTCCATATCTTTACCTTACAGCTTTTGCGGTCGATTTCTGGCATATTTTTTCCGGGACCGCAAACCCCAAAAAACAGTGAAAATAGCATTTTTTTTCAGGCCCCTGGAGGGCCCGTCACTGGACCCGTCACTTTTTGCCACTTTTTTTAACACGTTCTATGCACCTCCACAACATCCCCCACGATCGATTTTGGCCACTAAACACCTCTTACGATCCCTCTTATGGCCTCTTCGAGACAGGGGAAAAACAACCTTATATCCAATTGTTTAAGGCCTTCTTATCATCCCTCGTATTACCTTTTCACCCCGAATCCTTTGGTCTGGGTTCATATTTTTACCTGACGGCCATCCCGTTCAATTTCCGACATTTTTTTCCTGGGACCCCTGAACCCCAAAAAACAGCGAAAATAGCCTCTGTTTCAGACCTCCGTAGGGGCCGTCACAGGACCCGTCAGTTTTTTGCCTCGTTTTTTTATGACGTTCTATGGACCTCCAATACACCCCCCACAATCGATTTCAGCCCCTAAACACCTCTTAAGATTACTCTTATGGCCTCTTCCAGACAGGGGAAAAACAGCAGCATTTGCAATCGTCTAAGGCCTTCTTATCATCCCTCATATGACCTTTTCACCCCCGAATCCTTTGGTCTGGGTTCGTATTTTTACCTTACGGCCACCCCGGTCGATTTCCGGCATTTTTTTCCTGGGACCCCGAACCCCAAAAAACAGTGAATAATAGCCTTTATTTTAGGCCCCTAGAGGGGCCGTCACGGGACCCGGCACTTCATTGAGAAGAAGAAAGCTAATAAGGGCGATCAGCCCAAGAAGGAATAGATGATTAAATATTGGGAAGATGTGGTATAGCCAAATGTTCTCTACAAGGGATCAACAAAAGCTATACATGAGCCTACGGGGGTCATCGGAGAAAAGCTGAACAACATGGCCGCGGAGTGGAAGACTCCGTTCTCCATGTCCATCATGATGGCACCACTTCCAACCAAGTTCAAGATGCCACAAATCGAGCCATATGATGGGACCACTGACCCAGAAGAACATTTGGCTACTTATAAGCATTTGATGTATTTTCAAGGTATAGATGATGCAACATGGTGCCGGTACTTCCCAGCCACCTTGAAGGGAACTGCTCAGAAGTGGTTCAATAGTCTTTTAGACCAATCAATTCACAGCTTCCATGAATTGAGTATTATCTTTGTGCACCACTTCATGGCAAACAAAAGGGAGAAGAAGACCAGCATACATCTGGCCAAGATTGTTCAAGGAGAGAAGGAGTCTCTAAGAAGTTATTTACAAAGGTTTAATCTGGAGTCTTTGCAAATTCCAAACCCATCTGAAGGGGTGGCTTTTGACAACTTCTTTAGAGGTCTCCGTGATGGAACTTTTCAATTTGATGTTGTAAGAAGAAATTGTAAGACATTGAAGGGAATTCTGGAAGAGGGTAAATGTTTCATTTATTCCCAAGAGCTTTGTGCTTTAACAAGGAAAGACAAGAAAGATGATAGAAAGAGTGATCAACACTCCAAAAACAAAGATCAAAGGAAACATGCCACCTGGGCAACTGGGTCATCAAGCAAGGGAGGAAACTTCCAAAGTAAGAAAAGAAAGTCTAATGATGGCCCTAAGGTAGATTTCACCTAAGATCTCTACTCAGTTTTCAAGGAAATTCGTAACCAGGTTGAGATTGATGATCCACCACCACTAACAATTGCCAAGGAAGATAGAGACTCAAGCAAGTATTGCAACTTTCACAAAGATACGGGGTATCATACTAATGATTGCTTCAATCTTAAGAGAACTTTTGAGTCCCTCGCTACCAAGGGAAAAATTTCACAACACTTAATCAAGTCCCAAGATAAGATCTACAAACAGAATATGGATTCTAAGGCTAGTGAGCCTAAGAATGGTTCTGATACGGAGCAGTATGAGGTGTACGTCATCTCTAGTGGGTTTGCAGCTGGCAGACCAACCATTCGTTGGAGTAAATAGTACTTACGAAGTCTCTACCGAGAAGGGTCACCAGAGGCGGGACATGATGCTATGGTCAAGTTCATAGAGGGCATGATCAGTGATAAGGACCGGGGCACTGTCCGTACTCCACACGATGACCCCTTGGTGGTGGAATTGAAAGTAGCTAATATGAGAGTCAAGCGAATATTGATCGACACTGGAAGGTCGTGTAATATTATTTGTTAGGCTTGTTTGAAGATGTTGAAATATGATGTGTCCACCTTGGAGCCTATCCACCATCATATTATTGGTTTCGAGGGAGGGGTGATCAACCCATTGGGTACCGTCTCCCTACCAATCAGGATAGGGGACAAGGATTACGCTAGGAACATGGTCGTCAAGTTCTTGGTAGTTAAAGAATTGTCAGCTTACAATGTAATTTTGGGACGGCCAACCTTGAACACTTCCAGGGCGGTCATTGTTACACACCTCATGCTCATGACGTATGAGTGTAACAATGGGGCAGTTGGAACTCTTTGTGGTGACCAGCAAATGGCCAGGGAATGCTACATCACCACCCTTAAACCTACAGCTTGGGTTGAAAAGGTGGAAGAACCAACCAAGAAAAGGAAGGTCGAGGGAGTGGCTAAAATGAACTGATGGCCATTCACAGACTAAGTCAGGTAATGATGTGGATTTTAAGTGGTACTGTCAAATATCACTCGAAACTCACGTGTAGGCCAATTAAATTTACACTCCTGGATTAATTTAATTGAAAGTTAATTAATTAGCACACTCCTGAAACTAATTAATTAGGATCTAAATTCGAGCTTCACTCTTGAAATCTCGAATTTATGAAAGAAAACTTGAACAAATTAAATCACAAATTTGCGCTAGGAATTCTAGAATTTTTTAATGAAAATTCAATGTATGAAACTTGTGTAATTTACAAGGAATTCTGAAGGCTTTTTATAGAACAACCTAAGACTAAGCTCTAACAACTTTATAAGACTCAAACTCAAAATCAACTTTATAACAACTAGGGTGAAATTCAAAGCATACAAGACTCAAGTATGACTCACTAGATAAGAATGTCACATCATCACTGCATCTTGACCTTATCTTGTTAACAAACTCTAACAAACTTATCTAATCAAGAAAATATCCTAACAACTTAACTAAATAAGTAATTAACAAGATAATCATCAGAGTTAAAGCTAAAAATCATGAAAATTTCTTGATGCCCAAGATAATTGAAATCGTCAAAATTTTCCGCCCAAGAAGCTTCATCTATTTTGCGCAATTTTCAAGAACTTCAAGAAACTTCAAAAAATGCTTCAAGATTCAATCTTTTAATCAAGGAACCTTCAAGAACAATTCTCCATTCATTTTAGTATAATTATGAGATCAAGACTCGAAAAGAAATGAATGCAATGATGTCCAAAATGAGAAAACCATATCAAGTGATGTGGGAAAAAACTCATGGACCAAACCAACTTGTTCCCTATAACCACCATATGTATCCACCCTATAAGTGGTTAAATAGTTAAATAACACATAACTTATTTAATGGCACGTACTCCAACAGTGCAATGTATAAGTGACTAATGGTGTTGGCATATGAAATCGCCACTCTCATCCACAATGTCATCAATCTTCACCATGGTCACCCATACCTGTGACTTATCTCTAGGAAAGCCAATAGGATTTAATATAAGGTAAATATGTTGTTCTACTAATGGTTCACCATAGGATATGTCACTTGTATTTAAATTCACATCATTCTCCCCTGGTTGAAGAGAAGTTTCCCTCAAATTCACATCATCACAGTATGAAGGCATCATCAAGACTCATCTCCATCTTTGCAACCTTAACCTCAAGCTCCTTCTTGGTAAGCTTCTTGCCAGCTAGTTGTTCGTCTCCCAAAACAACTCCACTCTCCTTGATAGATGCCATTGTCACACAAACGTAGCAACCAGACAATTTGACAGCAATACGGCCAACCTGGCTCTAATACCAATTGTGACGTGCTGACTCTTTCCCTAGTCGCTCACGTGTGCCACTCGCCTACCCTCCCATCGTAAGACAAGTCAGGCAACCACAAAGCTAAGTTAAATATTGCTAAGAAAGTAGTTGATGTGTTTGTGTGGATTTGGCTAAGAAGATAGTTAGCAAGAACACAAGTGCTTGAAAGGATTTATCCTAATGTATGAGTGTGTTTACAATTTTCTTAATGCTTGTACAAATGAATGCCTTGGGTATTTATAGGCAACCCCCTTCCTACTATGTCTTCTCTAGAACATTCTAACCTCCTCAAATGGAGGGTTCTACACAATACCCTATCTAGAACTTTCTAGTCTTTACATACTCTTATGTACATGTGAGAATACTCTAGAAACATCTATGCAACCCCTAGGGCATATCAGAACATTCTAGACTCACCTACCCTAGAATATCCTATAATGTTCCGAAACCTTCCGGAATGTGCCGTACTACTCTAGACCATTCAATGAGGTTCTAGGGCATTCCATTTGCTCAAAGTCCCCATTTTCGCCTCGTTCCCCAACGATTCTCCGATCGACCCCATAATGGCACCAAGCTTTCCATTGGCTGGGAAATCTCTGGCCTAATACGGCCCTCCGCATAAGAAACAACCACGGTTCCTCGGCTTGTCTGAGGAAGATGCTGGACCCTTTCCTTTATCCTTCCTCTCGAACCTGCCTTCCCTCTGGTGACCGTGGTTTCGCTCGGTGGGCTTAGCTCCCCCACCTTTCCCCTTGCTACCACTATTTCTGGCATCCTTCTTGGGACCCCTGAACTCCGTCAGGGACTCCGCAATAGCAATGGCATCAGCAATAGTTTGAGGCCGTAGTTCTTGCTCTATTAACCCCACCTTTTCTTCAGTTCTGGGGAGCTTCAGTTCTTGCTCTAAATGGCTTGCCTTTTGCTGAATATTAATCCCCAATGTTCCTCCTTGACTGTAGTAACTCCCAACTTTAATTCCCTTTTGAAATTCAGTCTAAAATAGGCAGATTCTTTCAGCTTCTCTGCAACCGGGTTTGCTGTTTCAAAAATTTTGAACTATTTCCTAACTTAATGACTTTAAATAACTTATTTTCAATGCTAATTGACTCAACTAACATGAATTACACACAGGCTGAAAACAATAACTAAGAAATGTCACACTAAAGTTTTTATAACATATAAAGCAAATTATTAAACTAAGAACGTAACATGGACCAATTCGAACCGTCCTTCATTTGGCATGACTTCTTGTGAATGGCACATGATTTGGACCCCTTGTGCCACATTTTTGATGAGTTGCTCATCCATGACCATGTTTCTAGGCTTTACTTCATCATTCCCCTCCCATGGGGAAAAGTTTGTCCTCAAACTTGGTAGTTCTTCAAACTCATCATAATAAGGAGACAAATCTGCCACATTGAAAGTACTTGAAACACCATAATTACCTGGCAATTCTACCTTGTAAGCATTGTGTTGACTCCCTAGTTTTGATGATAACAAACCTTTTAATTATGTACTATATGCTAATTAGCTTATTATTATTTTTGGTACATATATGCTTGGTTGTGTTTTACAAGTTGGTTGCAAGTTGCTAGAGTTATTGAGCTACCTAAGATAGCTGGAACATGATCAAGTTCATAATACAAGCAAGAAAATCTAAAGAGCTTCAGTTTATATTGTTTTCTAGATTTTCTTGTAAATATGTCATAATTTCAAATTTGATTTTACGTGCTTGAGTCTCATAAGTTTTCTCAAGGAAACATTTTCCTTAATTGTTTCATAAAAGATTTGTTTTTCTACTTTTGGGAATGAATAATATAATATGGTATCTTTTTATTTATGAAAAGATTTCTGATTATATTATTTATGCTAGTTTTTGATAAGGATTTTATTGTATAATCTCATGATCTTAAAATTAAGGTAAATTTGTATTTTCTTAACTTTTAAAATGAGATTTGATTGACTAAATATTAATTTATGAGATTTTCATATTCTGCTTGGAGAAGAAGGTTGTTCCCTTCTATATAAACAGAATAACTCTTTCTCATACGTAGCAGGAGAAAAGAGAGAAGGAAAAGAGTGTGTGCTTAAATTCAAAAATCTTTTCTTGAGAAAAAGCTTTGGAAACAATTTTGGAAATAGTTTGAGACTCTAGTTCATAATCAAGTTTGCTAGTTGTGACTTACGAAGGATTGAGTTGTTATCTCTTTCGCTCTTCTGAGTTTCTCTGAGATAATTCTGGTGTAATTTTTTCTTACTGAGAGTTTGGTAAGATTGGGGTACGGGTGTACTCGGGTTTTAGCAACTGTTGGAGTAAACAGTTGGGGTTTGAATCTTATTTTCTAGAGTTAGAGACAAGTGAGTGGCTTGTAATCTAGACATAGGTTATAAGTGCGATTAATAGTGAAGATTTAGGAAATCCTACGAGTGTAGGCGGGGAGTAGAGCATAGTTTGGGTCGAACCTCGTAAAAAATCCCTGTGTCTGCTTTATTTCTTGCACTTTTTTTCCTTGCCTTACAAAACTGTTTCTTAACTTGTTAATTCCTTACCTTTCCACCCAAAGCTGAACAACACAGGTATTCCATTTCTTTTATTGAGGATCCATTTTCGAAAAATGCCCTCTTTTGATTAGCCAGTTTCCAAGGGGGAGAAGCAAGCCGAACCTCTCTNGTACAGTTCGCTTTCTAACATCTGCAGCTGATTCCTCTTAACAGCCTATTTTCTATAAGACAATATCTCCCGAGGAGGAGACCCAAATGTAACACACCAGAGCCGAAAGTAAGAAAATTCCTCCGCAATATCATCAAACATAATATGCAAAGAAGGCACGGCTCCGCCCCTGCGTCTATACTAGACTTTCAGATTCTTTCCTGCGTCTATCGACTCGTCTCCGAATATGGAATACCGGTGGGACATCAGTTACTCTGTTTGATCTAGAGCAGAACATCTAAATAGTCTTTAGATGTCTGATGTCCTCGAGATTCGCATATTTTGATTATTTCTTCTAGTTGTCTTTCTGCAAATTCGCAGATTTTGAAACCAAAAATTTCAATTTCTGCCTGCTTGATGGATCGGAGGAATACGGATTTAGCTCGATTTCGTAAGAGAATCATTCAACTTACTTATGGTTTCATATCAATACTCAATTTCATTGCTTTAGCACACTTTGACACCTAACCTAAGATTCCGTAACGAACTTCTGCTTTTTCATTCTTGGACAGAAGCTTTTCATACGGCTGTTATTGTTATCAATAACCAACCTACACCACTTCTAGATCACAGATCTTCCTATGATCATGGTGCTCCACCCTTATTAATCTCTTCGGGCTTATGGATGTTTATGTCCACATCTGGATCGTCATAAATTTGAGCTTAAGGCTGAGGGTACAGTGATGATCATNGTGAGGACTAATTAACCAATATCATTTGGTTACTTTCACGCAAATAATTTAAGGGTAATAAAACCGATCTTTAAAACACTATAAGAAACTCAAAATTTGGTGGTTAAACTTTAAATTCAGCATATTGTTAAATCACTTAATTCACCCCCCCCCCCCTCTTAAGTCTCTTTGGTGCATTTACACATTTTCATTTACCTCCTCAATGATTTCAAATGGACCATTACTCCTTGGACTGATTATAGACCTTCTCTTGGTTAGAAAATGTTCCTTCCTTAAGTGAATCCAAACTAAATCCCCAGGCTTGATAAGAACCACATTGTGTTTTTTAACCACATAAGCTTTGACCTTTGCATTTGCTTGTTCAATTTTTGTTCTACCTTGCTCATGGATGGACTTGATTGATTTAGCACGTTCTTCTCCTTCATGGCTGTATTTGTGACCAAATGGAATAGGAGTTAGATCAATAAGAGTACAAGGATTGAATCCATAAACAACCTCAAATCGACTCATTCTTGTGGTCTTTCTTGGAACTCCACTGTAAGAAAACTCCGCATGTGATAACATATCCTCCCATTGTTTAGGACTTTTAGTTGGCTAAGACCTTAACAAAGTGCCCAAAGTTCTAGTAGTAACTTCACTTTAACCATCAGTTTGAGGGTGACTAGAAGTACTAAACTTCAATTAGGTGCCCATCTTCACCCAAAGTGTAAGCCAAAAATGACTTAAAAACTTTGTATCACGATCACTAGCCATTGATATAGGGACTCCATGCAACTTTACAAATTCTTGAAAATACAAGCTAGCAATATGAAAAGCATCATAAGTAGTATGACAAGAAATAAAATGAGCCATTTTAGAAAAACGATCTACTACTACTACCATAATAGAAACTTTCTCTCGTTGTGTGAGAGGAACTCCCACAACAAAATCAAGACTAATGTCCTCCCATGGTGCTTGAGTAATTGGCAAAGGTAAGAGATAACCTTGTGCAAGGGTATGACTCTTAGCCTTTTGACAAACAATGCTTCTCTTGATGATGAACTCAACATCTCTTGCTAACTTTGGCCAATGAAAATATTCTTGCACAAGTTGAGTTGTCTTTTCGATTCCAATGTGACTCGCCATCCCACCTTCATGGAACTCCTTGATGAGTGATTCCCTTAAGCTAGATTTAGGGAGTCATAAACAATTGCCTTTGAAACGAAACCCATATAAAATGTAATAATCTTGGAATGGTTGATTATAACACTTTAGCAAAAGTTCACCAAAATCTCCCTTGTAGCTTTCTTTCACTTCTTCAATCCCAATGACAATTGCTTTAAAAGAATTTAAAAGAATGTACCTCCTAGATAAAGCATCTGCACCTTTGTTCATGTGACCCTTTTGATGTTTAATGACAAATTGAAAAGCTTCGAGATATTCTTCCCATTTGGAATGGCGTGGATGTAGCGTCTCATGGTCAGAATGCAAAATGAATCCTTAGCAATAAGGTAGTGTCTCCAATGGTCTAGTGAACGAACAAGAGCCAAGAATTCTTTGTTACAGTTTTAATACTCTCGTTGGGCTTCATTTAGCTTCTCACTAAAATAGGATAGAGGACGCCCATTTTGTGATAAAATAACAACAATTCCAACTTGATAACACCATTTTATACTCATATTTCTATGCTAAATTTGTGTGTTTTCATCTTACTTTTCTCATAGTTTCAACCTTTTTGAGCCATTATGCTTTATACTTTGCTATTGTTCTTCTCGGCTGTATTTTGCCTCGTTTTTGTAGGTTTTAGGTGCTTTTTCTAGGATTATTGGATATGCAAGTAGAGATAATTGATGTTGATCAAAGAATGGACAAATCAAGGCTTCTATGGTGGTGAAAAACTTCAAAAGAGTTGCTCATGAAGACCTACCGCAACATGGTTATGGAAATGACTTAGTTTTCCACAACCTAGTTGTGGCCATTTGTTTTTGAAATATTTTTGAAGCAAAAATCAGCCTACTCCGCACCCTAGTTGCGGCCTAATGTCACATGTCACACCCCGGTTGCAGCCTCTTCTTTGATGTTGACAACTCTTCATATTCTTAGCATCTAAATAGTTTTTGTTAGGAGTTTTTCATTCTAACTTCTACACATATACTTCAATATCAGTTATTTTAGAAAAAGCTTTTAGTTCTCCTTAGTTTTTTGGCACACATTCTCAACTTTGGTTCTTTGACATTGTTTTGGCAATTTCATCAATTCAAGTAATATCTTCTTTTCTCTATTCTCTTTTTATTGTTGTTAATCATGCTCTTTTTTAATTTTTTTGTTTATTCAACAATTATGTGTGAGTAGTTTTATTAACTAGGGTTAGGTCAAGCCCTAGCCATTATTGATTCTTGAGCAATTTTGCAAAATCCCCAATATAATTGTTGATTGTGGTATTTTATAGGGTTACCTTTTCTCTTGAACAATTAGTCGATTAAATTGGGGTATGGATTGCTTTTGTTAATTGTGCTAGTGGTGGTGCCTAAATCTAGGTGTTTTTATTCCTTGAATTTTGTCATAATACTTCCATTAGTCTTGTTTAGTGTTAGAATAGTTAATCAAATCTCAACTCTAATTTGTTACTTGCTTAGTATAAAGTAGACTCAAAATCGACCACTTTGAACCATTTAGTCTCTTGGGATTCGACCCTTACTTGCCCGACTACATAGTTAGGAGGAAAAGTTAGGTTATTTTTGTTAGGTGCGCGACACACCTTTCAAATTTTGGCGTCGTTGCCGAGGACTAACGGTTTTTAAATTAGTTAGTTTTGATTTATTTTTGCTAAGCCTCTATTTAGTTTGTTGCTTCGGCTATATTCCTTTGTATTTGATCTTTTGTTTCTAGTTTTCCTTGTTGCATGCAAACTCGACGAACAGGTCAACAGAATCTGGTTCCTATAGACCTTGAAATTGAAGCTACTGAACGTATGCAAGGAGGTAGAAGAAGAAGGAAAAGAAATCAAATTACACAGGAAGCAATAGCTGAGAAACGTGCTAAATCACTTTGGGAGTATGGTGTACCAAACACTACAACCAGTGCACTATCTTGTATTGTTCGACCTGCTGTTAATGCTGCAAATTTTAAGCTCAATCCTCAGTTCATCCAATTCATCTCTAATGATTCATTTGCAGGGCTAGCCACTGAATGCCCTGTATGCCATATTGCAAGCTTCTTCGAGAAATGTGATACTGTGAAGATCAATAATGTGAGTGAGGATGCTATTCGACTACGCCTCTTTCCATTCTCTCTTCGAGATAGAGCAAGGGAGTGGTTACGGGATGAAGGTGTTGGAACCTTTGATACTTGGGAGAAACTTGCCAAGGCATTCTTAGTGAAGTTTTTGGGGCAAGAAAAGACCGCAAAGTTAAGGAATGAGCTAGCAACCTTTCAGCAATCTAATGATGAGTCATTATATGAAACGTGGAGAAGGTTTCTACGCTTGCAAAGGCAATGCCTTCATCACTGGATTCCCGAATGGATGTTGATACAAACTTTCTACAATGGTTTGACACATGAGTTTCGTATCTACATTGATGCTGCTTCATGTGGTTCCCTTATGACTAAGAATCAAAATTAACCAAAGGAATTGATTGAAAAAATGGTGGCCAATGACAACTATCATGCAAGTGGCCGAAATAGTTCAAAGAAGGGAGGTAAATATGATGTTGATGCACTAACCTCTTTGGCTAGTACTGTGCAGGCACTTTCTCAAAAGTTTGATCAATTGCAAGTTGGAACCTCTATGGCGTTCACATGTCAAATGTGTGGATTACAAGGTCATGCCGCTAATCAATGTCGAGTCAACAATGATGGGATGTCTATTGAGCAAGCCAATGCTCTTTATAATTACAATTCAAGGCAGTTGTTTGATCCTTATTCTAACACATATAATGAGGGGTGGAAGCATAATCCTGCATTCTCATACAAGAACACNACAATTCAAGGCAGTTGTTTGATACTTATTCTAACACATATAATGAGGGGTGGAAGCACAATCCTGCATTCTCATACAAGAACACTCAAGCACAATTAAATCCACCTCCACCTCGCAACAATTTCAATGCACCGCCAAGTTTCCAAGCTAGAGCACCATTCAATCAACCATCCCAAAATGTCAATCCTCAACCTCCTCCAGTCCAACAAAAGAGCAACTAAGGTTATGATGGAGAACTTCCTTAGTCAACAAGCAAAGCATGATGCGGAGATTTGAAATGAGCTCCAAAGCCTCCACGAATTAAAGACTTCACAAAAACTCTTAGAAAGTCAAGTCAACTTGCTCAACAAGTAGGTCAATCTTCAAGGCCTACGGGCCAATTTCCAGGAAATACTGAGCAACCACCCCAGGGTCAAACTAATGCGGTTACTTTGAGGAGTGGAAAAGAGCTACAAGATCCTCCCATTAAGGAGCCACCAAACAAGCAAGTGAATGAAGCAGTTGAAATTGAGAAGGTGGTAGAGAATGTGGTCGAAGAGGAAGAGAAAAAGGAACCTAATCCTACTCCCATTGAGCCATATAGGCCACCAGCTCCATTCCCACAAAGGTTAGCACAAGCGAAGCTAGAGAAGATATATGGGAAGTTCCTTGATATTTTGAAAAGGTTTCATATAAATATACCATTCTTGGATACTATCTCAGAAATGCCCTCTTATGCAAAGTTCTTGAAATATATGCTCTCAAACAAGAGGAAGATAGAGGAAAATGCAACTGTCTCACTCACAGTGGAATGTAGTGCCATCTTGCAAAATAAGCTTGCAAAGGAGCTTGGAGACCCCGAAAGTTATTCCATTCCTGTCAAGCTTGGTGAAAGGCTCTTTGTGATCTTGGGGAAAGTGTTAGCCTAATGCCCTTGTCAATTTGCGAGAAGCTTCATATGGGTGAACTAAAGCCCACGTGCATCTCTTTACAATTGGCAGATAGGACTGTGAAGTTTCCACTTGGTATTCTTAAACACATTCCTTTTCGTGTTGGGAAGTTCTTTATTCCATGTGACTTTGTAGTCATGGAGATGGAGGAGGATGCGCAAGTCCGTATCATTCTTGGGAGACCTTTCGTGACCACTGTTGGAGCCATCATTGATATGAAGAATGGAAAAATTACGTTTGAGGTGGGTAATAAGAAGATGGAGTACAATCTCAGAAGCTCCATGGAGGCTCCTTCTACAGGAGAAACTGCTTATAGAGTGGATGCTCCAGATGAGGTGATGGAAGCGGAAACTTCAAATATGCATCTCGATGATTCATTGCAAAAAGTTCTCATGGGAAGTGTTGATGAAGAGGATTGGGAGACTAGGGCATACACAAAGCTTTTAGAGGAGTCCCCGTTCATTACCTAAAGATGAGCCCATCAAGGAAGTGTTGACACATGGAGGATTTAAGGAGAGTACTACGCCTCCTGAGGTAGAGTTAATGCCCCTTCCGCCTTCTTTGAAATATGCATATTTGGGTCCAAATAGAACATATCCTGTTATTGTTATTGTTGAGCTTGATGACATACAACTTGAGTAATTGCTTACTATTTTGTAAAAATATAAAAATGTTATAGGCTACAACATTGATGATATCAAGGGAATTAACCCTTCTTTTTGTATGCATAATATTACTCTTGATGATGATCATGCTTCTTCTATTGAACCTCAAAGACGTCTTAATCCAAATATGATGGAGGTAGTTAGAAAAGAGGTTCTAAAGTTGGTTGATGCTGGTATAATCTACCCTATCTCTGATAGTAAGTGGGTTAGCCTAGTACAAGTTGTTCCCAAAAAGGGAGGCATGACCGTTGTCAAGAATGACAAGGGTGATGAAATTTCCCCTAGAATTGTGACAGGGCGGCGCATGTGTATAGTTTATAGAAAACTAAATAAGGCCACCTGAAATGATCATTTGATCAGATGTTAGAGAGGTTGGCAAAGCATTCCTTTTTCAGTCACTTGGATGGATATTCAGGCTTTTTGCAAATTCCAGTTCATCCAAGTGACCACGACAAGACTACTTTCACTTGTCCTTATGGCACCTTTGCTTATCGAAGGATGCCATTTGGATTATGTAATGCTCCTGTCACCTTCTAGAGGTGTATGAAGGTAATTTTCTCAAGCTTGATTGAAAACATTATGCAAGTCTTTATGGATGATTTCTCAGTTTATGGAACATCTTTTGATGATTGTTTGCAAAACATGAAAAGGGTGCTTCACAGATGTCAAGAAGTCAATCTTATTCTTAACTGGGAAAAGTGTCATTTTATGGTTCAACAAGGTGTAGTTTTGGGTCATGTTGTGTCTTATAGGGGCATTGAAGTCGACAAATCTAAGGTAGATGTCATTGAGTGATTGCCACCTCCCACTTCTGTGAAGGTGGGGAGGAGTTTCCTTGGTCATGCGGGGTTTTATCGCCGTTTTATTAAGGATTTCTCTAAAATTGCTTGACCTCTAACTGAGCTTTTAGGCAAAGATGTTCCCTTTGTTTATACTGATCCTTGTCTTGAGGCTTTTAACAGGTTAAAACAGGCTCTTATATCTGCACCCATCATACAACCACCGGATTGGAATCTACCATTTGAGATTATGTGTGATGCAAGTGACCATCCTATAGGTGCTGTTTTGGGTCAAAGGAAGGATGAAAAACTCCATGCCATCTATTACACAAGCAAGACTCTTGATGCGGCCCAGTTGAATTATGCCACAACTGAAAAGGAGTTATTGGCCGTGGTGTATGCTATGGAGAAGTTCCGATCTTATCTTGTTGGATCAAAGGAGATTGTGCACACTGATCATGCGGCATTGAAGTATTTGATTGGTAAGAAAGATGCTAAGCCGCGTTTGTTTCGATGGATTCTGTTGTTACAAGAATTTGATTTGGAGATCTAGGACAAAAAGGGTGCGGAAAACATTGTTGCTCATCATCTATCTCAACTTGTCCTAAAAGATGAAGCTGAAGAGGGATTGCCTATTGATGTTTCATTTCCCAATGATCATTTGTTTGCAACTCTTACTAATGAGTCTCCTTGGTATGCTGATATAGCCAATTATTTGTCTAGTGGTACTCTCCCTCATGGATATTTATCACAACAAAAGAAGAAGTTTTTCAAGGAGGTGAAGCATTACTTTTAGGATGATCCTTTTCTTTACAAGGGATGTGCGGATGGAGTCATTAGAAGATGCATTCCTGAAGATGAGGTGAACTTTATAATTTCTCATTGTCATGATTCACCTTTTGGAGGCCATGCTAAGACCTTTAACACTGTTGCCAAAATTCTTCAATGTGGTTTCTATTCAGTCTTGTGATCGTTGTCAAAGGACTGGAAACACCTCTAGGTTGAATGAAATGCCTATGAATAACATTCATGAGGTTGAATTGTTCGATGTGTGGGGAGTTGATTTTATGGGACCTTTCCCTTCATCTTATGGGAATAGATATATCTTGGTTGGAGTTGACTATGTCTCGAAGTGGGTTGAAGCGATTGCTACTCCTACTAACGATGCTCGTGTGGTTCAAAAGTTCTTTCAGAAGATAATTTTCCCTCGATTTGGAGTGCCACGAGTTTTGATTAGTGATGGGGGAACGCATTTTATTGAGAAGAAGTTCGAGGCAATGTTGAAGAAGTATGTAGTAAATCATCGAGTTGCACTTTCATATCACCCACAATCTAGTGGGCAAGTGGAGATATCTAACCGAGAGATCAAGACTATCTTAGAGAAGACTGTTGCGAAATCAATGAAGGATTGGGCTTCAAAACTTGATGATGCACTTTGGACGTATAGAACTGCTTTCAAAACTCCCATTGGGACAACTCCATATAGGCTTGTTTATGGAAAAGCGTGCCATCTTCCCGTTGAATTGGAGCATCGTGCGTATTGGGCGATCAAGACCATAAATTTTGATTTGCAAGCAGCGAGTGAGAAGAGGTTGTTACAACTTAATGAGCTTGATGAAATTTGCCTAGATGCTTATGAAAGTTCAAGGGTGTACAAAGAGAAAACAAAGAAATGGCATGATAAAGGGATTTTGANAACATGATGGTGCAGTTGAGGGGTCTGATTCTATTGATTTTTCTGCATGTTCCTCTATGGGTTGGATTCTTAAGAAAAAAGGTACCATTATTTGGAAATTTGGGGACTCATGAGGAGGAAGAGCTACCCTCTCCCGGGGCTATGACATTGCGTGTTCAAGGCAATTGGTCATTTCGTAAATTTGAACAGCACGATCGAGCTCCATTGGCCCTCGAATCATCCATTCCACCCTCTCCTTCTCCAGCAGTTATTTCTTCCCCATTAGTGCCCGTGCTAATGCTTGTGACCTTGCAAGCATTTGTTGATGAGTTGACAACTGATATTAAGGAAATGAAGAGTGAAGTGGCTTCCATGTCCGGTATTATCTCTGCTTTCGGTACTTGGCTGCATTCACAAGGGTTCTCAAACCCTTCTCTTCCCCCTCCTTAGCGAGGGTCTGTAAGTTTCCCTCCCTTCCTTGTTTTATGCTCTTATATTGCACTGTGGACATTGCAAATTTCAAGTGTGGGGGAGGGATACTACACCTTTGTATATACTAGTTTNCGATTTGGTTCTTCTTTATAACTCTAGATTGAAATTATTCCCAGTTAAGCTTCGCTCTTGATGGTCGGGACCATTTTGAGTCAACAAGGTTTTTCCTTATGGTTCGGTGGAACTTTCGAACAGTCAAGGTAGTACTTTCAAGGTGAATGGTCAAAGAGTGAAGCACTATAGAGCGGGCGATGCTATTGATCATGAGAGAGTGAACATTACACTTTCTCACCCTTCGGCTACATGATTTAGAAGGTGGTCAAGCTAGATGACCTTATTCTTTTTAACTTTTTATTTTTCTTTCTTTTTCTTTCATTCTATTTTTTCCCCTATTAAAAATTTAAAGGAAAAAATTAAAATTGAAAATATCCAAAAAAAATATCTTAGTTAGTTTAGTTTTTTCAAGATAGTGTTTTTTTTAGTCTTTTTTTAGTTAGTTTTTTTAGTTAATTCTCATTTAGTAATTTTTTTTTCTACTAATTTTTGTTTTATGTAGTTTTAGCTAATTTTGTACAGATTTTTCAGTTCATGGAGATATTTGTCGTTAGCACACCAGCCTAGTCCGCAAGGGGGTTGCGCCATTTGAGTTTAAGTCACAACTAGGTTGCAGGAAATCATGTTTTCAAGCAATAAGTTAGCCACAAATCAGTACACAACGCAACGTGGTTGTGGCAATAGTCCATACACCACAACTTGGTTGTGGTGTTTGCTATAATTTGTATACACAACATAAAGAAATAAAAAAACTGAAAAATGAAAAAACGAAAAAAAAAGGAAATAAAAAGCTTGAACTCACCGTACAATAACAGGATAGCATAACGAAGCAGCCCCACCTCATTTCTTCTCCTTCTTCTGCTCCACCACCACACCGAACAGCCACTGCCGCGCCGCCACCAGCCCAGACGCGCAACAATCCCACGCGGAGCAGCCCTCCTACAGCCCCACGCGCTACCTGCTTCGAACAAAGGGGTTTCAGACCCCCTCTTACTTCTCCACCGAACGGCTACTGCCGTGCCGCCACCAGCCCTCCGGTGCTGCACCGGCGCGCCGCCTGCAGCCCCCACGTCACCATCAATGTAACGGTAATTCAGAAAAAAAAACAAAAAAGGAAAGAAAACCCTAACTTTGCAAAATTGATTTGGGGTTTTTAATTTTCATGGTTCATGAGTGAATTTGAGGTTTATTACCTTAGCAATTGGAGTCTCTTTGGGCGAAATTTCTGAATAACCACTGAATTTGCTTTGTCTTCAATTGAATTTGGTTGCAATCCTTTTAGTTTTTGCGTGAGTTTGAGTGACTATTCTTTTGGATGGAATTTTGGACCACATGACCCCTTGTTTGTGACTTTTGAGTGGGAGTTGTGATATTTTAATTGGAGTTGGTGTGAACTTGGGACTACTTATTATTTTATTCATTCAACCATGGCACGCACACCATGTGTTCGACAAAATAAAGTGACTTCAAGTTCTACTTCTAAAGCTAAGTCAATTTTTGTCAACAAAGCTTTTACTTCGAAACAAAAATCCTCCACTTCTACTAGCAAGAAAAATATTTCCTCAACTACTAAGGGCAACAAAGAGGTGGTGATTGATTACTATGACATTGATTTTAATGGTGATGCACAATTTAAGGCGAATTATGAGAAGTTGTTCAAGAGAGGGGTTTTTGCTACTCGTTATTGTGACTTTGATGCTCTTAAGGTATTGCATATCGAGGATGATATTCGATAGCTGTTTATTAATGTTGGTTGTCATGATCTTCTCACTACATAATGTCCGACATACAAAAGAGTCACACTTGAGTTTTTGAGCTCTTTGAAGGCCAATGGTGATCACATTTCGCTTATATAATGTGGAACATACGTGGACTCTATCTCAACTTGATGAGGTGCTTCGATTGCCTACTGGAGGACCTAGGCTAACTTCCAAGTATTGGAGAGCTAACCAGTTTTGGTGGAAAATTCGTTCAGGAGATGCTTTTGACTCAAAGGGAAGTCCAAATTCTCTCATTCGTCATCCCGCACTTCGATATGCTCATAAGGTGCTCGCTAATACTCTCTTTGGTCGTAAGAAGAATATTAAGGTTTGAAGGGATGAGTTACACATGCTTGCACATATGCTTTATGCTAAACCCATTGACGTTGCTGCTTTTCTTATTCGGCAAATGAAGTCCATTGTTAATGCGGAGACAACCGGTGGTGTTATTGTTCTAGGTGGTCTTATAACCCCAATTGCTTTGCATTTGGGTCATCGAGATCGTCTTTAACATGATGGTGCAGTTGAGGGGTCTGATTCTATTGATTTTTCTGCATGTTCCTCTATGGGTTGGATTCTTAAGAAAAAAGGTACCATTATTTGGAAATTTGGGGACTCATGAGGAGGAAGAGCTACCCTCTCCCGGGGCTATGACATTGCGTGTTCAAGGCAATTGGTCATTTCGTAAATTTGAACAGCACGATCGAGCTCCATTGGCCCTCGAATCATCCATTCCACCCTCTCCTTCTCCAGCAGTTATTTCTTCCCCATTAGTGCCCGTGCTAATGCTTGTGACCTTGCAAGCATTTGTTGATGAGTTGACAACTGATATTAAGGAAATGAAGAGTGAAGTGGCTTCCATGTCCGGTATTATCTCTGCTTTCGGTACTTGGCTGCATTCACAAGGGTTCTCAAACCCTTCTCTTCCCCCTCCTTAGCGAGGGTCTGTAAGTTTCCCTCCCTTCCTTGTTTTATGCTCTTATATTGCACTGTGGACATTGCAAATTTCAAGTGTGGGGGAGGGATACTACACCTTTGTATATACTAGTTTCCTTTTCTTTTAATGAAAAGTTTCTCTAATAAAAAAAAAAAACCAAAAGTTTCTCTAATAAAAAAAATTCTAATTCTTTCAAAGAAAAGTGGATGAATGGTTTTATCTTAACCTTGGCTTCTTGAGGTTGGATTTGAGTTTTGTGTGTTTGGCTTGATTGTCTTGAGGGGTTTGCTTGTCACTTGTAGCAATTGGACTTTTCATTCTCTCACTCATGGGTACTTTTGGTGATGAGCCTTTTAGGGCAAGCCGGGTGTAGCCTAACCTATGATGAGGCCTTGATTTGTGGTATTTGATCTTTTGACCATATGCGGTGAGAGTTGATTTTTTTAGAGCCCCTAAGCACTTCAAAGTCATAAACACACTTGAGGGTGTAGCATTTGTCATTATTGTGTTGTTTGCATGCTCATGGTTTTCCGAGGTTTTGACCAAACCGATTTAGGGAATGATGAAGGCATTTATTTGAGGGAAATTTGCGACACAAAATTTTATTTTATTTTATTTTATTTTCCATTTACCTATTTTGTTTTATTTCCTTCAATAGAATTGATATTTTGGGTTTTCATTAACATTTGCAACCCATTTGAGCTTCCACTTATTGTTAGCCAACTGTATGAACCTTAGCTAAATTTTGTTTGATTTACCCTTAGTGTCAATTGAAATAGAGCTATACTTGTAAAGTTGTTAAGTTTCAATGTTGATAAGTGGTTGAGTTTTGTTTAGTGCATTTGTATGGAGCTTAAGCCCCATGCATATATAGGTTAAAAAATTAAAAAAAATTAAGAAATTGGAAAAAAAAAAGAGAAAAAATTTCCCAAAGATTTAGTGTTCATGGTAGTAAAGCAAAAAGGGGTTTGTATATAGATGTTTTGGCACCTTGTTTGTCTGTAGTGATTGTGTTCGGGGAAGCATTTTCCCCTTAGTTTGGTTTGACTTATCTCTTGTTTTGTAAAGTTTCACTTGACTAGGAAGAGCACCACGGCCAAATTTCTTTCCCTACCTACCTTAAGCCTAACGTTATAACCCACAAGTCCTTCTAACTCTAGATGGTTGAGTCGTATAACGAAGTAAACCATGAGTATTTTTCTTGAGACATGTGCTAGAATTGCTTGATTACACTCACTTTGATTATCTTTTGAGCTCTCTCATTTCGAGCTATGAGACGCTACATTGTCTTGTGCCTTTGAGGTTGGGGAGCGATGTTTTAGTATGGAGTGAGAGATGTTTTGTCATGATTGATTGGGCCCTCAAACGCTTATTTGTGATCACTCTTTCGAGGGTGAGATAGCTTGCTTACTCTCTTGGGCATGACGGCTGAGCGCACATTAGCGTCCATNCAACTACTAAGGGCAACAAAGAGGTGGTGATTGATTACTATGACATTGATTTTAATGGTGATGCACAATTTAAGGCGAATTATGAGAAGTTGTTCAAGAGAGGGGTTTTTGCTACTCGTTATTGTGACTTTGATGCTCTTAAGGTATTGCATATCGAGGATGATATTCGATAGCTGTTTATTAATGTTGGTTGTCATGATCTTCTCACTACATAATGTCCGACATACAAAAGAGTCACACTTGAGTTTTTGAGCTCTTTGAAGGCCAATGGTGATCACATTTCGCTTATATAATGTGGAACATACGTGGACTCTATCTCAACTTGATGAGGTGCTTCGATTGCNTATTTATGCTAAAAGTGACCGTGATTCCTACGACAGTGAGTATAGGTTTTATTGCTTTATAGAGTAGTTTTTCTTATTTTGTTTTCTTTTCTCAAGGACGAGCAAAGATTAAGTGTGGGGAAGTTTGATAACACCATTTTATACTCATATTTCTATGCTAAATTTGTGTGTTTTCATCTTACTTTTCAAGTAGTTTCAACCTTTTTGAGCCATTATGCTTTATACTTTGCTATTGTTCTTCTCGGGTGTATTTTGCTTTGTTNACCTAGGCTAACTTCCAAGTATTGGAGAGCTAACCAGTTTTGGTGGAAAATTCGTTCAGGAGATGCTTTTGACTCAAAGGGAAGTCCAAATTCTCTCATTCGTCATCCCGCACTTCGATATGCTCATAAGGTGCTCGCTAATACTCTCTTTGGTCGTAAGAAGAATATTAAGGTTTGAAGGGATGAGTTACACATGCTTGCACATATGCTTTATGCTAAACCCATTGACGTTGCTGCTTTTCTTATTCGGCAAATGAAGTCCATTGTTAATGCGGAGACAACCGGTGGTNTAAGTAGAGCTAATTGGATTTTGATCAAAGAATGGACAAATCAAGGCGTCTATGGTGGTGAAAAGCTTCAAAAGAGTTGCTCATGAAGACCTACTGCAACATGGTTGTGGAATGACTTAGTTTGCCACAACCTAGTCGTGGCCATTTNGTAGTCGTGGCCATTTGTTTTTGAAGTGTTTTTGAAGAAAAAATCAGCCTACTCCGCACCCTAGTTGCGGCCTAATGTCACATGCCACACCCCGGTTGCGGCCTCTTCTTTGATGAAGACAACTCTTCATATTCCTAGCATCTTAATAGTTTTTTTTAGGAGTTTTTCATTCTAACTTCTACACATATACTTCAATATCAGTTATTTTAGAAAAAGCTTTTAGTTCTCCTTAGTTTTTTGGCACACATTCTCAACTTTGGTTCTTTGACATTGTTATTGGACAATATTAACATCACACACTCCTAAAACTAATTAATTAGGATCTAAATTAGATCTTCACTCTTGAATTCACGAATTTATGAAATAAAATTTGAACAAATTAATTCTCAAATTTGCAAAAGGAATTTCGTAATTTATTATTGAAAATCAATGCATGAAACTTATTATTTTACAAAGAATTCTCAAAGCTATTTATAGAACAACCTAAGACTAAATTATAAAAACTTTCTAAGACCCTAAACAACTTAAAACACGCACAAAACAAGCTGAAATTCAGCATACATGACTCATATATGACTCACAATATAAGAATGCCACATCATCACTGTATCTTGAACTTATCTTGCTAACAAACTCTAACAAATTTATCTAATAAAAAAAGTATCCTAACAACTTAACTGAATAACTAATTAACAAGATAATCATTAGAATTATAGCTAAAAATCACGAAAATTGCTAGATGCCTAAGATTGTTTTAATCATCCAAAAAACTCGCCCAAGATTCTTCGTTGATTTTGGCTCAACTTTCAAGAAACTTCGAGAAATGCTTCAAGATTCAATCTTTTAATCAATAAATCTTCAAGAAACCATTCTCAAAGCATTTTAAGGATAATTATGATGATCAAGATTCCAAAAGATATGATAGCAATGAAGTCCAAAATGAGAAAAACCTTATCAAGTGAAATGGGAAAAAACTCGTGGATCAAACCAACTTGTTCCCTGTAACCACCATTTGTATCCATCCTATAAGTGTTTTAATTAATTAATAATTACAAGTGATTAACATATTAATATGAACAACTACTTCACTTTTGCAATGTATAAGTGACTAATGGTGTAGGCTTAGAAAGCCACCACTCTCATCCATAGTGTCAAGTTTCTTAACCATTGTCACCTGATGTAGAATGGGTTCCTGGTAGGGTCTCTTCAACTGAATACGTGGAGAGGGAACTAGAGGACTACGCGTCAGATGGGCAGGTGTTGGCTTGTTCACTTCCTGATGGCTCGGACCTCGATTCCTGCAAAACAAGGGAATAAAATCCTCGTAGGGTTTTTTTCCCCTCCGATGCTTAAGTAAGTATTTGTATGAGGATTAAGGCAAATTAACAATAATTAGCAATTTGGTAATCTAGAGAGGGAAACTAGTGAGAGAAATTCTCTTAGTGTGATGAATGAAGATTTGATTGAATGTTTGAATCTTAAATGCCCCCAAAATCATGATTTTGAGGGGTATTTATAGCCTTAGGTTTGGAGGCCAACAAATAGGACGATGACATTTATCATCGTCTAATTGGTTGATACTTGATAAAGTCTCATGGGCTTTTACATTCAAGCCTCAAGGCCCAAATTTCTCCTTTTTCCCTACCTTGTAGCCTCGAATAGGATTGCGACACGTGGCAGAGGTTTCTCTTCTTTTAAGTATTTGTTGTGGACACGTGGCCCTATCTTACAACGACACGTGGTCGTGTGGAGCCCACCTTGGTGGTCCAGTCATTGCCAAGTGGCAGTGCCACCTGGACTTTTAGTGGACACGTGGCCCAATATTATGCCGACACGTGGCATGAGTTGGCGTGCCACATCATTTGCCCCTCAGTTGGGTGTTTGGATCCATAATCCATGCCCCAACTGACGTCTCTTTCTGTTTCGGAAGTTATTTTGTAACCCTCCTGTGTATTTATTAATGCCGCAACCACCCCCTTTTGATTTTTTTGGGGGAAATTCAAATTTGAAGGGGGAATTTACTCTTGTGCCCCTTCAAATTTCTTTATATATAAGATGATTGAAAATGATTGTTCACAATCATTTTCAATCATTTTATTTCACTCTCTCTCTAAAAGTTCCCAAGTTTTCTCTCAAACTCCCAAGAAGCTTCAGAGGCGATTTCCGGCAACCTGTGGTGCGATTTCCGGCGAGCTGTTGCGGCGGTTTCCGGTGTGAACAGTAGATTCTAGTTTTCTTCTCTCTTTCAGGTATTTACCTGAATTCTTTTTCTTTCTTGTTTTTCCTTTACTTCTTTGTCTTTATTTTCCAATGGCTTCTTCATCCTCTTCTTCCCCACATAATAATGAGAACTCTATTAAACTACTTCCTTCTCCTCGTACTACTTCTTCTGTTGGAACTCAATCTTCTGTTGTTCCTGATCACTTATTGTCTGGGTCTTTCCTACTTCCTTCTCTTCCTGTGCAGGAAGTTGCAATGGCAAGAGTTAAACAAACTGCCTATAAAGATACTGCTACTTTGAGAGTTCCAGCATCTGAAGTTTCAGATGTGAATCCTCTTGATCAGCAAGATCCTACTCCCCAAGTTGAGGGAAGAAAGGATGCTAAAGCTGCACAGGAAGCTCCCGAGGAGGAAGTGAGGGAGATTCCTACTAGAAAGAGAGAGGCTTCTGAGGCTACCACTTCCAAGCCTAAGAAGAAGAGAGGTGCCTATCCTGGTGCTGACGATGTAGTGATCTCCGATGAATATGTAGATGGTGTAAATAAGGATAAACTGAGTCGTGACTTAATTTTCAATAATGAGTATTTTGAGTTGATCATCCCTAACAAGGGGGATACCATTCTAGATGCCCCGGAAGACTGCTTCCCTGTTTATACTGAAGTAATTGACCTAGGACTTAAGTTTCCCACTTCCTTATTCATTTTTAATCTCTTCAAAAAGTATGACATTGGCCTATGTCAACTTACTCCCAATTCTTGGGTTCACATAATGTCTTATGTGACTTCTTGTGGCCTTAGAGGAGTGAAAGCTTCTTCTAAGGTCTTCCTTCATCTTCACCATCTCTCAAAGGCCTCCCACTGCAAACGTGGGTGGTTCTATCTGAAAAACAGTGAGGGGTTCCTCACTTGTGTAGAAAAAGCCAACAAGGTTCCCAACTGGAGGAACCATTTTGTGTTTGTGAAGTCCCACGACAAAAAACTGGTAGAAGTGTTGAAAAAATGGAATCCTTTTCCAAAATGCCTAGGAAGATCCTTTGAGCTTCCTAGATTGAGTGACAATGAGCAACAAAACTTAGAATATTTCAGATCTACCACAGTGGAGATCAAGAAACAAACTCTGACAGTTCCCTACAACTGGATCCCCTTTAGCGAATTCTTCTTAGATCGCAACTTCCTTATTGCTGCTGGTGTAATTTATGGGGATGAGTATAACCAGGGTAATTTTTGCTTTATCATTTGATACTGAACTTCTGTTCCTTTTTCCATTTATCTAACCAAGTATCATTTCTTTTGCAGAAGAAGCTCTTGCCGACCTTCCTTCATTCAAGAAACGAAGTATGAGTCAAAAAGAATTCTGGAAGCAAGTTTCTCAAAAGCTTGGAGAGGAAACTTCCTCAAAGAAGGCTAAGACTCAAGTATTTTACATTTCTGCAAAACTAAGACTTGCATTTTAGTTTTATATGTATATATATACACATTTTTTATATTAATAGACTTCCTCACTTGGAGTCTTCCCACTTTGCCGACTTGAACACAGGTGGGCTCTAAGTGGGGAAGTTAAGTATTTAAACACTTCCTCTTAGGAATATTATTAGGTACTTCCCTACTTAGTGACTTCCCACTTTGCCGACTTGAACGCAGGTGGGCACTAAGCAGGGAAGCTATAAAATTGGTAGAAGTCTTCCCTCTCCTTAGGAAGTTTAAAACATTACTTAGGAAATGTAAATTTCTTTTTATAGTAAGTTCCTCTCCTGTAGGAAGCTTGAGTATTTAAGACTTCCCCTTAAGAAGTTTTAGGATCGTACTTCCCCTTAGGAAGTTAGAATGACTTTAGAGTTCCCCTCTTTGTGTCCATGTGCGTTCAACACGGCAAAGTGGGAAGTCCTTGACTTCCTTGTTTGTCGGGTTGAACGTAGAATGGTACAAGGAGAGGAAGTCCTTTTACTTCCTCTTAGAAAGCTTTTAAGATCATTCTTCCCCTTAGGAAGTGTGTCTAGACTTTCTTTTATAGGAAGTCTCTTCCCTTAGGAAGTCTAAAATTTTTTAGACTTCCCTCCTTTGTGTCCATGTGCGTTCAACTCGGCAAAGTGGGAAGTCTTTGACATCCTTGTTTGCCGGGTTGAACGTACAATGGCATAAGGAGGGGAAGTCCCTTTTACTTCCCCTCAGGAAGCATTTAAGGACATACTTCCCCTTAGGAAGTATGTTTAGACTTCCTTCCATAGGAAGTTAGAATTTTTTAGACTTCCCTCCTTTGTGTCCATGTGCGTTCAACTCGGCAAAGTGGGATGTCTTTGACTTCCTTGTTTGCCTGGTTGAACGTACAATGGCACAAGGAGGGGAAGTCCTTTTTACTTCCCCTTAGGAAGCTTTAGGTTCCTACTTCCCTTTAGGAAGTATTAGTTCACCAATTCCCCTTAGGAAGATTAAATATGACACTTCCTATTAGGAAGTATCAATTCATTACTTCCCCTTAGGAAGTTTTAATNGAAGTTCTAATTTATCACTTACACTTAGCAAGCATTAATTCAATACTTCCCCTTAGGAAGATTTAATATAACTCTTTCTATTAGGAAGTATTAATTCATTACTTCCCCTTAGGAAGATTTAATATAACACTTTCTATTAGGAAGTATTAATTCATTACTTCCCCTTAGGAAGATTTAATATAACACTTCCTATTAGGAAGTATTAATTCATCACTTCCCCTTAGGATCCCCTTAGGAAGCATTAATTCATTACTTCCCCTTAGGAAGATTTAACATAACACTTCCCCTTAGGAAGTATTAATTCAACTTCCCTCTTTTGTGTCGTTCTACGTTCAACTCGGCAAACTAGGAAGCTTGGGCTTTGGAAGTTGCAAGTTGAACCTGGGTAGGCACAAGAGAGGAAGTATTGTTTAATGTTTCCTTCTAGGAGGTTGTAAGCAATAGCTTCCCCACTTTGTGTCAATGTACGTTCAAGTCGGCAAACTAGGATGTACACAAAGTGGGAAGTTATTGGTTTTGCTCCGATAGTTGTTCATCTTAGTAGGATCTGTTGGATATTCTTTATACTCTTCTAACACTGTCGTTTCAGGAGACAAGCAAGCCTTCTGGGAGGAAGACAAAGCCTTCCCATAAGAGGAAGAAGGAGGAAGTACCAGAAGCACAGGGTACAAGCTCAAAAAAGAGCAAAAGAAAGGGTGCTTCCTCCAAATCTGCCGCTACTCCAATTGAGATCACTGAGTCAAGTCCTCACACTTCCTCCCTTTCTGGGAAGAGTGCCTTTGTGATTGGGGAGAGTGATTTTGTGATAGGGGTGAGGAACAGAACTCCTCCAGCTGAGCAAGATAACCCCTTGGAGAGTGACAATGGGTTAGTTGATCCTTTGACTGCCTTAACCATTCTCCAGAAGGAAAGCATTTCTGCCACTCCCCTCAATACAATGCCTGCTTCCCAATCAGCTGGCGCTTCTGAACCTCCTTCTTCTCCTCCTGATGAGGACCCTGTTATTGGTCTCTCGAAATATGTTGAGAGAAACATCCCCGAAAGTGTTAAGGCACAGGCTAGAGCTTCTGGGGGTAAGTTTAGTCATAGATTCTGTCAAACTATACGCTCATCTTCAGATACCATTAACTCTCCCAGGAACCCTAATGCCATAGTTTTACCGGTTCCCATAACAGATGAGGCTGAATCCCCCAACTTCCTTGACGACGAAGAGGATCTCCCCTCAACCAGCAAAAAATTTGACTCCAACTACAAAAGGGGTTTGATTAGGGAGATCTTAAGCTGTGGAGAACTTGAGTACAAAGAGTCACTCAAGGGATCCGTCAGAGGCCATCTACTTCCCATCTTCAATAACCTCTCTGAGGTATGTTTCCAACAAATGTTTTCTTTTTTACTCTCTTCCCATTATTATTATTACTTTATCAACTAACTCTTTGTTTCCCTTCTCTTGCAGTCTATGTTCCGCCTGGAACACTTGGCCAAACTCTATGGCTCCATGAAGGCTGAAAACAAAAAATGCATGGAGTTCTATGACAAAGCTGCTACCTATGTAGTGGCACAAACAAACAAGATTGAAGCCAAGTGGCAGCATGCAATGAATGCTCTCTCTAGAGATCTCCACAAAACCAAGGAAGACTATCAAGTAGTCTTGGAGAGGAGCATGGAACTGGCTAACCAGATCCATGCTGACAAAGAAACTTGGAGAAGGCTGCTGCTGTCATTGCTAACCAAGGCCGCGTTGAAAAAGACGCCAAGGATGCCAAGGAAGAGGCCAGTAAACTCAGAGAGGAAGTGAATGAGTTGAAGAGGAAGCTCAAGGAAGCTGAGGAGGAGAAGGAGAAGCTGAAAAATCAAAAGGAGGAGGCTGAACAAAAGATCTCAACCACTGCTGTTGAGAAGTACATGGAGGGTCAAGCCTTCCTTAGAGAGATGTGCTTGGAAGCTTGGGGAATGGGGTTAGAGGAATATCTAGCCTTTGACTCCTTTGAAAGAAGATTGAACTATGTTAACATGGTTCATATAAAAAAAAAGCTGAAGCAACTCCACCTCCGTCTTTTGATTATTCAGAGGAAGAAGAAGCTCAAGAAGGGAGTGAAGATGAAGAGGAGAGTTTTGAAAAGGAGAAGCCAGAAGAAGAAGAGAAGAGCAAAGAGGCTTCAGAAGTTCATAATGACAAACATCAAGGCTGATGCTCTTCAAAAAATTTAATGATTGTGTTTAATCTTCTTTGAACAATTAGAATTTCTTTAAACAATTTTAAAATGATTGGAACAGTAATTTGAATAGGAACACTTTTAAAGTGTTTCTTGTAATATTTGATTTTAAGTTTTTAATGCAGTCTTTGCTTTAGCTTTATTAAATCTTGAAGCTTAATTTCTTACTTTTTCCTTGCACAAAAATATGAACTCTTGGTTCATCTTCTTAAGGTTCCCCATGGGATCTTAGGGACTTTAATTATGATTNAATATGAACTCTTGGTTCATCTTCTTAATGTTCCCCATGGGATCTTAGGGACTTTAATTATGATTCCCCTTAGGAAGTTCATAACTACTCATCCACCAATCTAATAGTCATTGTTCCCTATGGAGAATACTTCCTCATGAGAAGTGTTTTAAACTTTGAAATTTTATCTCCTTTTTCCATTTCTGGTAGGCTTGTAGGGTTCTCCTTGCCCGAAATTAAGCTTCAAGTTTACCAGGATCCACCTTTTGCTGAGATCCCTAAGTTTACTAGAAGTTCTAGTATTGGATTGATCCATCACTCATTAGGAGTGGTGGATCAATCATCGTATTGATTGCCCTTAAACTTAGGGAATCGAAGCAAGTATTATAACTTTTTTAATCTTATGCCTTAGCATTTTCAAGGACTTTTAGTCACATTTTTAAGACACTTGGTCTAATTGTAAGACCCTAGTCCCACTTTTAGACACTTGGTCTAATTGTAGACCCTTAGTCCCACTTTTAAGACACTTGGTCTAACTGTAAGACCCTTGTCCCACTTTTTAGACCTTGGTCTAATTGTAAGACCCTGAGTCCTACTTTTAAGACACTTGGTCTAATTGTAAGATCCTTAGTCCCACTTTTAAGACACTTGGTCTTACTGTAAGACCCTTAGTCCCACTTTTAAGACACTTGGTCTAATTGTAAGACCCTGAGTCCTACTTCCTTTGTCTTAAGTCTCTTTTTGCTTAAGTAACAAAGTTTGACTTTGGGATCTTGCCCTAGTCTTGCCCTAATGGGAAGTTACCCAGGGCTCTAGGGTCTTACCCTAGCCTTGCTTAATAAGCAAAATAAAATGTAATAAAGTAAATTATCACATATATATAAATAGAGTTTTCATTAATTATGGCCCGTAGCCAATTTTAATACAAATGTAAACTCCAATTTCTATAAAAAAGATCAACTTGGACCTTATTTATATGGCCGTAGCCTATTCATCTGATTCCGTAAATCAGGATTACATGTAATACCTCTTTAAATTATTAGCATTCCAAGTTCGTGGCAGTTCATAACCATCCAAACTCTTAAGTCGATAAGTACCATCTCGCACAATTTCCACAATCTCGTAGGGACCTTCCCAATTTGGAGTCAACTTGCCTTGCTCATTTGCCCTTCCTATGGCTTCCATTTTCCTCAAAACTAGATCTCNCCTTCCTATGGCTTCCATTTTCCTCAAAACTAGATCTCCAAGCTTCATGGGCCTATTGTTAACTCTTTTATTATGTTCTCTAGCCATCCGAAGCTTGTACAATTGCTGTCTAAGCAAGGCATTACCTCTCACCTCAGGTAAGGTATCAAGAGCAGCTTTCATCAATTCCCAATTCGCATCTTCATTATATAGCATCACTCTGACAGTAGGTTCACACATTTCAATGGGAAGAGAAGCTTCAGCTCCGTACACTAACATGAAGGGAGTTTCTCCAGTTGAGTTCTTGACGGTGGTCCTTATCGACCATAAAACATTGTATAACTCATCGACCCATAATCCTTTAGCCTTCTCAAGCTTCATCTTCAGTCCATCACCAATTATCTTATTGAAAGCTTCAACTTATCCATTGGCCGGAGGATAGCCTACGGAAGCAAAGTTAGCAGAGATACCCTGATCTTCTAACCATTTTCTCAATTGCGGTGTCTCGAACTGCGGACCATTATCAACACAATGTTTTTGCGGAACTCCCAAATCGTGTAAACCACTGTACATCCGAGTGTTTGATATTCTTCATCGGCTCTGCCTCCACCCATTTTGTGAAGTAGTCCACAGCTACCAACACATACTTTCTTTACCCCGAGGCCTGAGGGTTTGGACAAAGGATGTCCATGCCCCACTTGGCAAAAGGAAGTGGACTGATAATTGGACTTGAAACATTAGCTGGTTGGTGGTGCAAATTTCCATACAACTGACATTTCTTACACTTCTTGACGTAATTCATAGCATCTTGCCTCAGTGA
>PYUH01000279.1:99645-148886 GCA_016808085.1 Suaeda aralocaspica
ATACAAGAAATCATTCACTCATCCACTATTGAAGTGCATCACCCCCGATCAAGGTAAGAGGTTTTGGAAGATATTCATGAGGGGTTTTGTGGTCTCATATAGGGGGACAAGCCTTGGCTTGAAAGGCACTTCGCACAGGGTATTACTGGCCGGTACAAATATCCCTCAGGAGATTTGCATATGATTCTCGCTCCACACCCATTTTGGGTGGATGATCCATCAACATGTAGTGTCCAGTAGTCAATACTTGGCTTCTCAACCTGAGGCCTGGTCATTTCAACAATGAAGTCGGCAAACTCTTGTCCCTTAATCGCTTTCCTAGGCTCATACAAAATCTCAAATGAACCCAACTCGATAGCCCACTTAAGCATCCTACCAGAAGATTCTTTAGTTAGGCATGACTTAAGTGGTTGATCCGTGTAAACAATGATTTGGTGGGACAAGAAGTAGGGCCTCAGTTTTCTGCTTGCTAAAAACAAGGCTAATCCAAACTTCTCAATCGTAGCATATCTTAGTTCGGCTTTCTGAAGAATATGGCTAACAAAATAAACCGGATGTTGAGCTCCGTCTCTCTCAGCCAACAGAACAGCTGAGAGTGCATATTCTGATATAGCAAGGTACATATACAAAATTTCTTTTTCCTGGGGACTTACCAACTTGGGAAGAGAATGGAGATGATCCTTTAATTTAATAAAGGCTTCCTCAGCTGATTGAGTCCATTCAAATTTGTTGGCTTTCTTCTCGATCGTATCAAAGAAGAAGTGGCACTTATCTCCTGCCCTTGACAGGAACCTTCCCAAGGCTGCTAAGCACCCAGTTAACTTCTGTACTTCTTTAACACTTCGGGGAGAAGTCATATCCAACACGGCCTTGACCTTGTCTGGATTGACTTCAATCCCCCTTTCATCNTCGGGGAGAAGTCATAGCCAACACGGCCTTGACCTTGTCTGAATTGACTTCAATCCCCCTTTCATCGACAAGAAACCCCAGGAACTTGCCCGAGGTGACACCAAAAACACACTTCTTAGGATTCAACCTCATCTTATACTTCCTCAAAGTTTCAAAAGTTTCCTTTAAATCGGCTACATGGTCCTTGGCTTCCTTACTTTTGACAATCATATCATCAATGTATGCTTCCATATTCCTTCCTAATTGTTGCTTGAATACTTCATTAACTAGTCTCTGGAAGGTAGCTGGAGCATTCTTCAAACCGAAGGGCATTCTTGTATAACAGTACAGGCCTGTTTCCGTAACAAACGCTGTTTTTTCTTGATCTTCCTCCCGTAGAGGAATTTGATGAAAGCCGGAATAGGCGTCCATAAAACTCAACAAGGCATATCCTGCCGTAGAATCAACTAACCGATCGATCTTGGTCAAAGGAAAGCTATCCTTAGGGCACGCCTTGTTTAAGTCTGTGTAATCCACGCACATTCTCATTGTTCCATTAGGTTTTGGCACCAATACAACATTTGCCACCCAATCAGGATACTGGCATGGACGAATGAATCCTGCTTCCAATAGCTTTTTTAACTCTTCATCTGCATCTTTGTTACGAGCTTCTCCAAGACTTCTTTTCTTTTGCCTGATAGGCTTCAATTCAGGCTTAACATTGAGCTTGTGAACAGCCACTTCCGGATCAATCCCTTGCATTTCTTCAACTTCAAATGCAAAAACATCTTTGTATTGTCTAAGTAAAGCTTTTATCTCTGCCCCAACAAGTTCGTCAGGTGCTTGTCCAATCTTGACTGTTCTATCAGGCTTCATCTCATCCAACACAAAATCTTCGTGCTCACCTCCAGGTTGAGGTCTTGGGGCTAGATTCAAACTATGAACAGCCATAACTTGGTTCTTGGGAGCTTCTTCTACTTTCCTTTTCTTGCTTGGTTCGCCACTTTCACTTCACCATGCTTCCGCTTTTAATGTGGTAACATAACATTCTCTTGCCAACTGCTGATCTCCATGGATGGTTCCCACAGTTCCATTGTTACACTCATACTTCATGAGCATGAGATGAGTAACAATTACTGCCCTAACAGCATTCAAAGTTGGTCTTCCAAGGATCACATTATACGCTTGTAGCTCCTTCACCACAAGGAACTTGACGAACATGTTTCTAGCACAATCTTTATCTCCCATTCGAACCGAAAAGGTGACAGTTCCCAAGGGATTGATAATTCCTTTTCCAAACCCAATGATGGGATGGTGGATGGGTTCTAACTTTGATGAATCATACTTCAACTTCCTCAAACAACTGTAACTGATTATATCAGATGAACTTCCTGTGTCAACAAGTATTCTCTTTACCTTCATGTTTGCCACTTTCATCTCTATTACCAGGGGGTCATCATGAGGTGTTCGGACTTTGCCCCGATCCCTGTCACTGATCAGTACTTCCGAAAATTTAATTTTAGCATCTTCCCCAGTTTCAGGTGACGATTCCCGAACTAGGCATCGCACATATTCTTTACTTCCCTTCATAGTAGGACCTCCAGCAGCAAAGCCACCAGAGATTACATAGACAACATCTTCTGTCTCATAGCCCTCCTTTGTCACCTCATTTTTAGAGTCTGACTTCTGCTTGGGACTCTTGTAAGAGGACTTGATTAAACGTTGACTAATCTTCCCTTTAGCAGCAAGAGCTTCAAGGGTTCTCCGAAGATTGAAGCAATCATTGGTATGATGCCCCACATCCTTGTGAAAGTAGCAGTATTTACTTGAATCTCGATCTTCTTTTGCACTTCTCAATGGAGGTGGATCATCAATGTCAATTTTCCCTCGGATCTCCTTAAAGACTGCATGAAGATCTTTAGTGAATTCAACTCTCGGCGCATTATTCGCCTTTCTCTTCTTGTTTTGATCATTTGACTTGTTTGATGAGCCAGCCATCCAAGTAGCATGTCTCTTCTGATCTTTGTTTTTTGAGCCGTGATCATTCTTCTTATCCTTGCGGGTGGAAGCGCATAGCTCCTGAGCATGGATAAAGCATTCAGCCTCCTCCAGAATCCCCTTCAAGGTTTTACAATTCCTTCTGACCACATCAAACTTAAAGGTTCCATCACGCAGCCCTCTGAAGAAGCTATCAAAGGCAACTCCTTCAGAGAGGTTAGGTATCTGCAATGATTCAAGATTGAACCTTTGGACGTAACTTCTTAATGATTCCTTCTCACCTTGCACAATCTTAGCTAAGTGCATACTCGTCTTCTTCTCACGTTTGTTAGCCATGAAATGATGTACAAAGGTTGTACTCAACTCATGGAAATTGTTGATGGATTGGTTAGGTAAACTATTAAACCACTTCTGAGCTATTCCCTTAAGTGTTGCTGGGAAATAGCGGCACCAAGTTGCGTCATCCAAACCTTGAAAATACATCAAGTGTTTGTATGTTGCCAAATGTTCTTCTGGATCAGTTGTTCCATCAAAAGTCTCTACATTAGGCATCTTAAACTTAACTGGGCGAGGAGCCATCATGATTGATGCAGCAAATGGGGTTGTCCAATTCATAGACATAGAACCCGCTTTATCCCCGATGATCCCCGTAGGATCATTAGGTACTTGCTTGGCCATATAAAGCTCCTCAGGTCTCACCCTGTTTTCCCAGTATTGGATCATTTGCTCTCTTCTAGCTTAATCTGCTTTCTCAGCTTTCTTCTTCTCAATCTTGTATCTCAGATTCTCTTCATCATCATGCTTATCTGATTCAAGAGTGAATGGATGTGAATCAAACATCTCTTTGGTTGCTGTTGAACCCGACGAGTCAGAGCGACTCTGTTCACGCTAGGCTTGTTTGGAGTTCAAATATTCTCTTGCATCTCTGCTAGATGCCCTCCTTTCATTAATAACTTCCCTAGCATCCTTACTCGAAGTTCTCTTAGCCTCAAGATACTCTCTAGCATCATGAGCTAATGACTTTTTGAATTCAATGAATTCTCTAGCATCAGATCTTGTCCTGCTTACTTCAGTTTGTCCTTTGGCCACCTCCCGTTTTGGCTTATACTTAGGAGTNGTTAGGGGTGACAGGATACTTTCTAAGTGCACCCCAATGAACTTTCAATGGAGTTCTTTTCTTCTTGATTTTTGCAACTTTCTCTTGGAAAGTTAGTTTTCCTTCACCTTGATCTTCTTGACACGACTTCCCTTTAAGCTTTCTCTGGCGAGGATCACCCTCCTCATGAGTTCTCTTGGAGGAATGCTCCCGTAGAGCATCCGTAAAGGACTCTTTGAGACCTTCCAAGATACTCTTGAGTTGACCCATAGTCACGGGTTGATCCTCTGTTGCTTTCCCCTTAGGAGAGCCAGTTCCTTGTCCGGTTTCATAGTTCCCGGATTGATCAAGGTACCGTGTCTCATCCTCGGTTGGATGCGAACCACCAGTCATCCTCAGGTGCCCTCCCCTCAGACGGCGCCAAATGATGTAGAAAGAGTTCCTGGTAGGGTCTCTTCAACTGAATACGTGGAGAGGGAACTAGAGGACTACGCGTCAGATGGACAGGTGTTGGCTTGTTCACTTCCTGATGGCTCGGACCTCGATTCCTGCAAAACAAGGGAATAAAATCCTCGTAGGATTTTTTCCCCCTCCGATGCTTAAGTAAGTATTTGTATGAGGATTAAGGCAAATTAACAATAATTAACAATTTGGTAATCTAGAGAGGGAAACTAGTGAGAGAAATTCTCTTAGTGTGATGAATGAAGATTTGATTGAATGTTTGAATCTTGAATGCCCCCAAAATGATGATTTTGAGGGGTATTTATAGCCTTAGGTTTGGAGGCCAACAAATAGGACGATGACATTTGTCATCGTCTAATTGGTTGATAGTTGATCAAGTCTGATGGGCTTTTACATTCAAGCCTCAAGGCCCAAATTTCTCCTTTTTCCCTACTTTGTAGCCTAGAATAGGATTGCGACACGTGATAGAGGTTTCTCTTCTTTTAAGTATTTGTTGTGGACACATGGCCGTGTGGAGCCCACCTTGGTGGTCCAGTCATTGCCAAGTGGCAGTGCCACCTGGACTTTTAGTGGACACGTGGCCCAGTATTATGCCGACACGTGGCATGAGTTGGCGTGCCACATCATCACCCATACCTGTGAGTAATCTCCAATAAACCAAACAGGATTCATTATAAGGTTGATTGGCTCATCCACTATTGGTGCATTATAGGATATCTCAATTGCACTCAAATTCACATCTGGGAAGAGGCGCAATTTGATGGGGAAGATGTGGCAGAAATTATTCCTGAATCACAGGGACAAAGCTTGATTCTGACAAGGGTGCTGCAATCTCAACCAATTCAACCAGCTGAATCCCAAAGGGAGAAAATCATCCTAACCTGGTGTAATGTGCAGGGAAGGATTTGTGATATCATTATTGATACAGAAAGTTGTAGTAATATTGTGTCTATCTTACTAATCGTTAAGTTTGACATGCATACACAACCCCATCCATAGCCCTATAAACTTCACTGGCTTAGCAACACCAGTGATGTGAAGGTGACTAGGCAGGCATTGATTGCATTCAAAATTGGGACTGATGAGGATTAAGTGCTTTGTGATGTATGTCCTATGGTTGCGTGTCATATATTACTAGGGAGGCCTTGGCAGTATGATAGGTTTGTGAAGTTCAATGGGAGGACTGATGTATACATTGTGTGCAAACATGCTAAGGAGAAACCATATGCATTGAAACCTTTGATGACTTCTAAAACCAAATCAGGAATGGGGAATTCGAAAGCAGCTTTGTTGATTGGCGGAAAGGAGCTAGAGAAGGAAGACAAGGAAAGTGGCGTGGCTTTTGTGCTCGTAGCCAAGGAAAAAGAGGAGAAAACTCACGTAATTCCACATGTGGCGGCGCCATTGTTGACTAAATTTACAGATGTCTTTCCCGAGGAATTGCCTCCTGGATTACCTCCAATTAGAGGTATTGAACACCAGATTAATTTGATTCCTGGCGCACAGATTCCTAATAAGCCTGCATATAGATGCAATCCTAACGAAACAAAAGAAATTCAGAGGCAAATTGAAGATTTGATGGAAAGGGGCTATGTTAGGGAAAGTATGAGTGCTTATGTAGTACCAACATTGATAGTGCCAAAAAAGGATAGGACATGGAGGATGTGTATTGATTCACGAGCAGTAAACAATATAACCATTAAATACATGTTCCCTATACCTAGATTGGTTGATTTGTTGGATGAAGTGTATGGGTCTCAAGTGTTTTTGAAAATTGACTTGCGAAGTGGCTATCACCAGATAAGAATGAAAGAAGGTGACGAGTGGAAGACTAGTTTCAAGACGAAATTAGGTCTATATGAATGGTTAGTCATGCCTTTTGGATTAACCAATGCACCTAGCACTTTCATGAGATTAATGAATGAAGTATTGAAGCCCTTCATAGGAAAGTTAGTAGTCGTTTATTTAGATGACATCTTGGTTTACATCACTTGTGTGAAAGATCATCTAAATCACTTGTGGAGTGTCTTTGATACATTAAGGAAGGAGAAATTGTATGCCAAACTGGAGAAGTGTTACTTTCTGGTGCCTAGTATGACGTTTTTGGGATACATAGTTTCCAAAGATGGGGTTTCTGTTAATCCATCAAAGGTTGAAGCTATTAAATCATGGCCTGTACCCAAGAGTGTTACAGATATGCGTGCTTTCCATGGATTGGCGTCGTTCTATAGGAGATTTGTGAAGAATTTTTCATCTGTAGCTGCTCCTATGACTGAATGTATCAAGAAAGACAAGGGAAAGTTTGATTGGACCCTAGGGGCGCAAGAAGCATTCGATTTTATCAAGAAATTGATGTGCAACACACCGATTCTTTCATTGCCAGACTTTTCTAAGCCTTTTGAGGCGGAGACTAACTCAAGTGGTGTAGGAATTGGAGCAGTTTCTTATGATTTGGAAAACCCACAATGATCGGCTAAATTTTCGAACTTGTAAAGGCCAAGCCACAAAAATTCTTAAATTTAGTTTGATCAATTAGTTCTTAAACTTCTTACGGCCACCCTGGTCGATTTCTGGCATTTTTTTTCCAGGGACCCCGAACCCCAAAAAACTAGAAACAATAGCCTTTGTTTCAGGCTCCGGAGGGGCCGTCATAGGACCCGTCACTCTTCACCCTGTTTTTTACCACGTGCTATGTACCTCCACAGCACCCACCACTATCGATTTCGGCCCCTAAACACCTCTTACGATCCCTCTAATGGCCTCTTTTAGATAGGGGAAAAACAACCTTATATGCAATTGTTTAAGGCCTTCTAATCATCTCTCATATGACCTTTTCACCCCGAATCCTTTGGTCTAGGTTCATATCTTTACCTTAGGACCACCCCGGTTGATTTCCTTTTTTTTTTCCCTGGACCCCTGCACCTCAATAAAAGTGAATAATAGCCTTTGTTTCATGCCCCCTGAGGTGCCGTCACGGGATCCGTCAGTTTTTCATCTCATTTTTTTACCACGTACTATGGACCTCCACAGCACCCCCTAGGATCGATTTCGGTCCCTAAACACCTCTTAGGATCCCTCTTATTGCCTCTTCCATACAGAGGAAAAACAGCCTTATATGCAATCTTCAATGGCCTTCTTATCATCCAACATATGACCTTCTCACCCCGAATCCATCGGTCTGGGTTCATATTTTTACCCTACAGCCACGCCATGTCGATTTCAGGCATTTTTTTTCCCGGGACCCCATCACCCCAACAAACAGTAAATAATAGCCTTTGTTTCAGGCACGCGGAGGGGCTGTTAAGACCCGTCACTTTTTCGCCCTTTTCTTTTTACCACATGCTATGGTCCTGAACATGACCCCCAACGATCGATTTCGGCCCCTAAACACCTCTTACGATCCCTATTATGGGCTCTTCCATATAGGGGAAAAACACCCTTATATGCAATCGTCTAAGGCCTTCTTATCATCCCTCATACGACCTTTTCACCCCGAATCCTTTGGCCAGGGTTCTTATTTTTAGCTTACGGCCATCCTAGTTGATTTCCGACATTTTTTTTCTCAAGCCCTAATCCCCAAAAAGAAGTGAGAAATAGCCTTTATTTCAGGCTTCTATAGGGGCCGTCACGGGACCCGTAAGTTTTACGCCCCGTTTTTTTACGACGTTCTATTGGCCTCCACAGCACTGCCAACGATCGATTTCGGCCCCTAAACATCTTTTACGATCCCCGTTATGTCCTCTTCCAGACAGGGGAAAAACAACCTGATATGCAATCATCTAAGGCCTTCTTATCATCCCTTATATGACCTTTTCACCCCGAATCCTTTGGTCTGGGTTCATACTTTTACCTTACGGCCACCCCAGTAGATTTCCGGCATTTTTTTTTTCGTGGCACCCCCGAACCCACAAATAGTGAAATCATAGCCTTTGTTTAAGGCCCCCGGAGGGGCCGTCATGATACCCGTTAGTTTTTTCCCCATTTTTTTAAAACGTTCTATGGACCTCCACAGCACCCCCCACGATCGATTTCGTACCCTAAACACCTCTTACGATCCCTCTTATGGCCTCCTTCAGACAGGGGAAAAACAACCATATATGCAATCGTCTAAGGCCTTCTTATCATCCCTCATATGAACTTTTCACCCTGAATCCTTTGGTCTGGGTTCATATTTTTACCTTACGGCCATCCCGGTCGATTTCCGACAATTTATTTCCTAGGAACCCTAAACCCCAAAAAAAAAGTGAAAAATAGCTTTTGTGTCTGGCTCCCTGAGGGGCCATCACGGGACCCATCAATTTTTCGCCCCGTTTTTTTACCACGTTCTATGGACCTCCACAGCACCCCCACGATCGATTTCGACCCCTAAACACCTCTTAGGATCCCTGTTATGGCCTCTTCCAGAGGGGAAAAGCAACCTTATATGCAATCATCTAAGGCCTTTTGATCATCCCTCATATGTCCTTTTTACTCCGAATCCTTTGGCCAAGGTTCCTATTCTTACCTTAAGGCCACCCCAGCCGATTTGCGACATTTTTTTTCCCGGTACCCCAGAACCCCAAAAAACAGTTTAAAATATCCTTTGCTTCAAGCCAACATAGGGGCCCTCACGGGATCCGTTAGTTTTTCGCCCTGTTTTAGATGGGGGAAAAAGAGCCTTATATGCAATCGTTTAAGACCTTCTTATCATCCCACATATGACAATTTCACCCAAAATCCTTCGATCTGTGTTCATATTTTTAACTTACGGCCACCCAAGTCGATTACCGACATTTTTAGCCTTTGTGAATAATAATAGCCTTTGTTTCATATCCCCGGAGAGGTCGTCTCGGGTCCCATCAATTTTTAGCCCCGTTTTTTTTTACCACGTGCTATGGACCTCGACAGCACCCCCCATGATCGATTTCGACCCATACACTCCTCTTAGGATCCCACGTACGACCTCTTCCAAACAAAAACAACCTTATATGTAATCGTCTAAGGCCTTCTTATCATCCCTCATATGAACTTTTCACCCCGAATCCATCGGTCTAGGTTCATATTTTTACCTTCCGGCCACCTAGGTCAATTTCCGACATTTTTTTTTTCCGGGACCCCCGAACCGCAAAAAACAGTGAATAATAGCCGTCGTTTCAGGCCCCCGAAGGGGCCGTCACGGGAACCTTACTTTTTCGCCCTGTTTTTTTACCATGTTCTATGGACCTCTACAGCATCTCCCACGATCGATTTGGGCCCATAAACAACTCTTACGATCCCTCTTATGGCCTCTTCTAGACAGGGGAAAAACAACCTTATATGGAACCGTCTAAGGCCTTCTTATCATCCCACATATGAACTTTTCACTTCCTTTGGCCTGGGATCATATTTTTACCTTACGGCCACCCTGGTCGATCTCTGGCATTTTTCTTCCCGGTTCCCCGAACCCCAAAAAACTGTGAATAATAGCCTTTGGTACAGGCTCCGGAGGGGCCATCATAGGACCCGTCACTCTTCACCCCATTTTTTTATCACGTGCTATGGACCTCCACGGCATCCCCCGCTATCGATTTCGGCCCCTAAACATCTCTTACGATCCCTCTATAGGCCTCTTCCAGATAGGGGAAAAACAACCTTATATGCAATTGTATAAGGCCTTCTCATCATCCCTCATGTGACCTTTTCACCCCGAATCCTTTGGTCTACGTTCATATGTTTACCTTAGGGCCACCCCGGTCGATTTCATTAATTTTTTTTCGCTGGACCCCTGAACCTCAATAAAAGTGAAAAATAGCCTTTGTTTCATGCCCCCCTGAGGTGTCGTCAAGGGATCCGTCAGTTTTTCACCTCGTTTTTTTACCTCGTACTATGGACCTCCACAGCACCCCCCAGGATCGATTTTGGTCCCTAAACAGAGGTTAGGATCCCTCTTATTCCCTCTTCCAGACAGGAGAAAAACAGCCTTATATGCAATCTTCTATGGCCTTCTTATCATCCCATATATGAACTTTTCACCCCGAATCCTTCGGTTAGGGTTCATATTTTTACCTTACGGCCACCCCGGTCGATTTCCGGCATTTTTTTTCCCGGGACCCCCAACACCCCAACAAACAGTAAATAATAACCTTTGTTTCAGGCACTCGGTGGGGCCGTTAAGACCCGTCACTTTTTTGCCCTTTTCTTTTTACCACATGCTATGGACCTGCACATGACCCCCAACGATCGGTTTCGGCCCCTAAACACCTCTTACAATCCCTCTTATGGGCTCTTCCAGATAGGGGAAAAACAACCTTATATGCAATCATCTAAGCCCTTCCTACTATCTCTCATATGACCTTTTCACCCCGAATGCTTTGGTCTGGGTTCATATTTTTACCTTACGGCCACCCAGGTCGGTTTCTGACATTTTTTTCGCGGGACCCCTGAACCCCAAAACCACAGTGAATAATAGCCTTTATTTCAGCCGTCGGAGGGGCCCTCACGGGACCTGTCACTTTTTTGCCCCGTTTTTCTTACCACGTTCTATTGACATCCACAGCACCCCCAAATCGATTTCGGCCCCTAAACACCTCTTAAGATCCCTTTTATGGCCTCTTCCAGACAGGAGAAAAACAGCCTTATCTGCAATCGTCTAAGGCCTTCTTATCATCCGTCATACCGGGACCCCTGAACCCCAAAACACAGTGAATAATAGCCTTTATTTCAGCTGTCGGAGGGGCCCTCATGGAACGCGTCACTTTTTTACCCCGTTTTTCTCACCACATTCTATTGACATCCACAGCACCCCCAAATCGATTTCGGCCCCTAAACCCCCCTCTTAAGATCCCTATTATGGCCTCTTCCAGACAAAAGAAAAACAGCCTTATCGGTAATCGTCTAAGGCCTTCTTATCATCCCTCATACGACCTTTTCTCCTCGAATCCTTTGGCCAGGGTTCTTATTTTTACCTTACGGCCATCCCGGTCGATTACCGGCATTTTTTTTCTCGAGATCCATAATCCCAAAAGACAGTGAGAAATATCCTTTGTTTCAGGCCTCTGTAGGGGCTGTCACGGGACCTGTAAGTTTTACACCCCATTTTCTTACGACGTTCTATGGACCTCCACAACATCCCCCACGATCGATTTCAGCCCCTAAACACCTCTTACGATCCCTGTTATGGCCTCTTCCAAACAGGGGAAAGACAACCTTACATGCAATCGTCTAAGGCCTTCTTATCATCCCTCATATGACCTTTTCACCCCGAATCCTTTGGTCTGGGTTCAGACTTTTACCTTACGGCCACCCCAGTAGATTTCCGGCATTTTTTTCGTGGGACCCCCGAACCCCAAAAAATAGTGAAATCATAGCCTTTGTTTAAGGCCCTTGGAGGGGCCGTCACGAGACCTGTCAGTTTTTACCCCATTTTTTTAACACGTTCTATGGACCTCCACAGCACCCCCCACGACCGATTTCGTCCCCTAAACACCTCTTACGATCCCTCTTATGGCCTCTTTCAGACAAAAGAAAAACAGCCTTATCGATAATCGTCTAAGGCCTTCTTATCATCCCTCATACGACCTTTTTTCCTCGAATCCTTTGGCCAGGGTTCTTATTTATACCTTACGGCCATCCCGGTGGATTTCCGGCATTTTTTTTCTCGAGATCCATAATCCCAAAAGACAGTGAGAAATACCCTTTGTTTCAGGCCTCTGTAGGGGCCGTCACGGGACCCGTAAGTTTTACACCCCGTTTTTTTTACAACGTTCTATGGACCTCCACAACATCCCCCACGATCGATTTCAGCCCCTAAACACCTCTTACGATTCCTGTTATGGCCTCTTCCAAACAGGGGAAAAACAACCTTATATGCAATCGTCTAAGGCCTTCTTATCATCCCTCATATGACCTTTTCACACCGAATCATTTGGTCTGGGTTCATACTTTTACCTTACGGCCACCCTAGTAGATTTTCGGCATTTTTTTTCGTGGGACCCCCGAACCCCAAAAAATAGTGAAATCATAGCCTTTGTTTAAGGCCCTTGGAGGGGCCGTCACGAGACCCGTCAGTTTTTACCCCATTTTTTTAACACGTTCTACGGACCTCCACAGCACCCCCCACGACCGATTTCGTCCCCTAAACACCTCTTACGATCCCTCTTATGGCCTCTTTCAGACAGGGGAAAAAAAACCTTATATGCAATCGCCTAATCCCTTCTTATTATCTCTCATATGACCTTTTCACCCCGAATGCTTTGGTCTGGGTTCATTTTTTTCCTGGGACCCCTGAAACCCAAAACACAATGAATGATAGCCTTTATTTCAGCCGTCGGAGGGGCCCTCACGGGACCCGTCACTTTTTTACCCCGTTTTTTTTACCACAGCACCCCCCAAATCGATTTCGTCCCCTAAACACCTCTTAAGACACCTGTTATGGCCTCTTCCAGACAGCAGAAAAATAGCTTTATCTACAATCGTCTAAGGCCTCCTTATCATCCCTCATACAACCTTTCCACCCTGAATCCTTTGGCCAGCGTTCTTATTTTTACCTTACGGCCATCCCGGTCGATTTCCGACATTTTTGTTCTCGGGAGCCCTAATCCCCAAAAAACAGTGAGAAATAGCCTTTGTTTCAGGCCTTTGTAGGGGCCGTCACAGGACCCATAAGTTTTACACCCCGTTTTTTTTACGACGTTCTATGGACCTCCACAACACCCCCACGATCGATTTCAGCCCCTAGACACCTCTTACGATCCCTGTTATGGCCTCTTCCAAACAGGGGAAAAACAACCTTATATGCAATCTTCTAAGGCCTTCTTATCATCCCTCATACGACCTTTTCACCCTAAATCCTTTGGCCAGCGTTCTTATTTTTACCTTACGGCCATCCTGGTCGATTACCGACATTTTTGTTCTCGGGAGCCCTAATCCCCAAAAAACAGTGAGAAATAGCCTTTGTTTCAGGCCTCTATAGGGGCCATCACGGGACCCGTAAGTTTTACACCCCGTTTTTTTTACGACGTTCTATGGACCTCCACAACACCCCCCACGATCGATTTCGGCCCCTAAACACCTCTTACAATCCCTGTTATGGCCTCTTCCAAATAGGGGAAAAACAACCTTATATGCAATCGTCTAAGGCCTTCTTATCATCCCTCATATGACCTTTTTACCTCGAATCCTTTGGCCTGGGTTCATACTTTTACCTTACGGCCAACCCAGTAGCTTTCCGGCATTTTTTTTCGTGGGACCGCCAAACCCCAAAAAATAGTGAAATCATAGCCTTTGTTTAACGCCCTCGGAGGGGCTGTCACAAGACCCGTCAATTTTTGCCCCACTTTTTTAACACGTTCTATGGACCTCCACAGCACCCCCCACGATCGATTTTGTCCCCTAAACACCTCTTACGATCCCTCTTATAGCCTTTTTCAGACAGGGGAAAAACAGCCTTATATGCAATAGTCTAAGACCTTCTTATCATCCCTCATATGACCTTTTCACCCCAAATCCTTTGGTCTGCGTTCATATTTTAACCTTACGGCAATCCCGGTCGATTTCCGACATATTTTTTCCTGGGAACCCTAAACCCCAAAAAAAATTGAAAAATAGCTTTTGTCTCAGGCCCCCTGAGGGGCTATGACAGGACCCATCACTTTTTCGCCCCGTTTTCTTACCACGTTCTATGGACCTCCATAGCACCCCCACGATCGATTTCGGCCCCTAAACACCTCATACAATCTGTTATGGCCTCTTCCAGATAGGGGAAAAACAGCCTTTTATGCAATCATCTAAGGCGTTCTTATCATCCCTCATATGACCTTTTTATCCAGGGTTCTTAATTTTACCTTAAGGCCACCCCAGCCGATTTCCGACATTTTTTTATTCCGGGACCCTGGTACCCTAAAAAATAGTGAATAATAGCCTTTGTTTCTGGCCACCGGTGAGCCGTCCCGGTTCCTATCACTTTTTTGGGTCGTTTATTTTTCCACGTGCCATAGACCTACGCAGCAGCCCCCACAATCGTTTTCGGACCCTAAACCCCTCTCAGGATCCCTATTATGGTCTCTTCCAAAAATGGGAAAAACAGCCTTATATGCCATCGTCTAAAGCCATCTTATCAATCCTCAAATGAACTTTTCACTACGAATCCTTTTGTCGTGGTTTGTATTTTTACCTTTTGGGCACCCCTGTCGATTGCCGGGATTTTTTTTCCTGAAACACGGTACCCCAAAACATAGTGAATAATAGCCTTTATTTCAATACCCAGAGGGGCCGTTTCGGGCCTGTTAGTTTTTTGCCGCGTGTTTTTACCACGTGCTATAGACCTCCACAACACCCCCCACGATCGTTTTCAAACACTAAACACCTCTTAGGGTCCATCTTATTGCGTCTTCCAAAGAGGGCAAAAACAGCCTTATATGCAATGGTCTAAGGCCATCTTATCATCCCTCAAATGACCTTTTCACCCCGAATCCTTTGCTCTGGGTTCCTATTTTTACCTTATGGCCACCCCGGTCGATTTCAGGGATTTATTTATCCGGGACCACGGAATCCAAAAAAACTGTGAATAATAGCCTTGGTTTCAGTCCTTCGGAGGGGCAATCCCGGGCCCCGTCACTTTACGCCCTGTTTTTTTACCACGTGCAATGGACCTCTTCAGCACCTACACGATCTTTTTCGGACCTGACACAAATCTTTGGATCCCTCTTATTGCCTCTTCTACAGATGGGAAAAATTGCCTTATATGCAATCCTCTAAATCTATCTTATCATCCCTCATTTGATCTTTTCACCCCGAATCCTTTGGTCTGGGTTCCTATTTTTACCTTTTGGCCACCCTGGTCGATTTCTGAGATTTTTTTTTTCCGATACCCTGGAACCCCAAAAAACATAATACCCGTTATGCCTTTATTTTAGGCCACAAGAGGGGCCGTCCTAGGCCCCGTCTCTTTTTTGCCCCATTTTTGTACCAGGTGAAATGGACCTCCACAGCACCCCCCATGATCATTTTCAGACTCTGAACACCTATTACAATCCCTCTTATGGCCTCTTCAAGAGAGGGGAAAAACAACCTTATGCAATCGTCTAAGACCAGCTTATCATCCCTCATATGACCATTTCACACCAAATCCTTTGGTTTGGGATCCAATTTATATCTTATGGCCACCCCGGGTGACTTACGTGATTTTTTTGTCCAGAACCCCAGAACCCCAAAAAATAGTGAATAATAGCCTTTGTTTGACGCCCTCGGAGGGGCCGTCCCGGGCCCCGTCACTTTTTCACCCAGTTTTTACCACATGCTATGGACCTCCACAGCACCCCGCACGATCTTTTTCGGACCCTAAACACCTATTAGGATCCCTCCTATGGCCTCTTTAAGGGAGGAGAAAAAAAACCTTATATGCAATCAACTAAGGTCATCTTATCATCTCTCACATGACCATTTCCCCCCGAATCCTTTGGTACAGGTTCCTATTTTTACATGAAGGCCACCCCCGTCGAATTCCGGGATTTTTAATCCTGGACCGAGCAACCCCAAAAAATAGTGATTAATAGCATTTGTTTCAGGCCCCTGGAGCGGCCGTCCCCGGCCCCGTCAGTTTTTCACCCCGTTTTGTTAGCATGTGCTACGTACCTCCAAAGCACCCCCAACGATCGTTTTCGGACCCTAAGTACCTCTAAGGATCCCCCTTATGGCCTCTTCCAGAAAGGGAAAAAACAACTTTATATGCAATCGTCTAAGTCCATCTTATCATCGCTCATAAGATCTTTTTACACCGAATGCTTTGGTCTGGGTTTCTATTTTTACATTATGGCCACCCCGGTCGTTTTAACGATTTTTTTTTCCGGGACCCCAAAACCCCAAAAAACTGTAAATAGTAGTAGCATTTGTTTCAGGCCCCCGGAGGGGCCGTCCCTGGCCCTCTCAATTTTTGGCCCCGTTTTTTACCACGTGCTATGGACCTCCACAACACCCCCTATGATCGCTTTCGGACCATAAACACCTCTTAGGATCCCTCTTATAACCTCTTCCATAAAGTGGAAAAACAACCTTATATGCAATCGTCTAAGGCCATCTTATCATCCCACATATGACCTTTTAACCATGAATCCTTTGGTATGGGTTCCTAATTTTTTACCTTATGGCCACCGCTGTCGATTTCCGGGTATTTTTTTTTCCCATACCCCTGGACACTCAATAACAGTGAATAATTGTGTTTGTCTCAGGCCCCTTGAGGAGCCGTCTAAGGCCACGTATATTTTTCACCCTGTTTTTTTACCACATGCTATGGACTTCCACAGTACTCCCCACGATCGTTTTCGGACCCTAAACACTCTTAGAATCCCTCTTCCAGAGAGGGGAAAAATTGCCTTATACGCAATCGTCTAAGGCCATCTTATCATCTCTCATATGACCTTTTCTCCGCGAATCCTTCGGTTTGGGTTCCTATTTTTACCTTTTGGTCACCCAGGTCAATCTCCGGGATTTTTTTCAGGTACCCTTGAACACCAAAAAACAGTGAATCATAGCCTTTCTCGCCCCGTTGTTTTACCACTTGCTATGGACCGCCACAACATCCCCCACGATCGTTTTCGGACCCCTTTTATGGCCTCTTCCAGATAGGGGAAAAACAACCTTATATGCAATCGTCTAAGTCCATCTTATCATTCCTCATATGACCTTTTCACCGCGAATCCTATGGTATGGGTTCCTATTTTTAACTTATGGCAACCCCGGCCGTTTTCAGGATTTTTTTTCCGGGACTCCAGAACCCAAAAAAAAGTGAATTATAGTTTTTGTTTCAAGCCCTCGGAGGGGCCGTCCCGGCCCCTAAAATTTTCCGCCCCGTTTTTCTACCACATTCTATGGACCTCCACAGCACCCCCCCACGATCGTTTTTGGACCCTAAACACCTTTTAGGATCCCTCGTATGGCTTTTTCCAGAGAGGGGAAAAACAGCCTTATGGCCACCTCGGTCGATTTTCCCTGTTATGACCTTTTCGCCCCGAATCCTTTGGTCTACGGTCGTAATTTTTACCTTATGGCCACCTCGGTCAATTTCCGTTTTTTTTTTTTTTCTGGACCCCAAAAAACAGTGAATAATAGCCTTTGTTTCAGGCCCCCAGAATGGCCGTGCCTACCCGACTCACCTCCAAAGCACCGCCCACGATTGTTTTCGGACCCTAAACACCGCTTAGGATCCTTCTTAAGGCCTATTCTGTAGAGGGGAAAAACAGCCTTATATGCAACCGTCTCAGGCTATCTTATCGTCCCTTTTATGATAATTTCACCCTGAATCCTTTAGTCTGGGTTCCTATTTTTACCTTATGGCCACCCCGGTTGATTTTCGGGGATTTTTTAGCTAGGGCCCTAGAACCCCAAAAGACAGTGAAGAACAGCCTTTGTTTCAGGCCCTCGGAGGGGCCATCTCGGACCCCGTCACTTTTTTGCCCTGTTTTTTTACCACGTGCTATCGACTTCAACAGCACTCCCACTATTATTTTTAGACCCTAAACAGCTATTAGGATCCCTCGTATGGCCTCTTCCAGAGTGGGGTCCCGGTTGATTTCTGGGATTTATTTATCCTGGACCCCGGAACCACAAAAAACAGAGATTAATAGCATTTGTTTAAGGCCCCTGCAGTTGCCGTCCGAGGCCGTGTCACATTTTCGGCATTGTTTTTACCACGTGCTACAGACCTCCGAAGCACACCCAACGATCGTTTTCAGACCCTAAACACCTCTTAGGATCCCTCTTATGCCCTCTTCTAGAGAGCGAAAAAGAAACCTTATATACAATCGTCTAAAACCACCTTATAATCCCTCATGTGACCTTTTCACCCCGAATCCTTTAGTCCGGAGTGGCCGTCCCAAGACCCGTCACTTTTTCGCCCCGTTTTTTTACCACATGCTATGGACCTCCACAGCACCACCCATGATCGCTTTCGGACTCTAAACACTGCACCTATTAGGATCCTACTTATGGCCTCTTCTAGATAGGGGAAAAACATCATTATATGCAATCGTCTAGGGCCAGCTTATCATCCCTCATATGACCTTTTCACATCGAATCCATTGGTTGGGGTTCCTATTTTTACGTTATGGCCACCGTGGTCGATTTCTGGGATTTTTTTTTCTGGGAACCGTGAACCCCAAAAAAAATGAATATTAGCCTTTGTTCCAGGTTCCCTGAGGGGCCGTCGCTGGTTTCGTCACTTTTTCGCCCTGTTTTTTTACAACGTGATATAGAACTCTGCAGCACCCCCCACGATCGTTTTAAGACCCAAAACACCTCTTACGATCCCTCTTATGTTCTGTTCCAGAGAGGGGAAAAACAGCCTCATATAACCTTTTCATCACGAATCCTTTGGTCTGGGTTCCAATTTTTATCATATGGCCACCCCAGTCGATTTCCAGGAGGGGCCGTCCCGGGTTCCGTCACTATTTTGCCCTGTTTTTTTACCACAAGCTATGGACCTCCACAGCACCCCACACGATCGTTTAACGGACCCTAAACACCTCTTAGGATTCCTCCTATGGGCTCTTCCGGAGGGGAAAAACATCCTTATATGCAACCGTCTAAGGCCATCTTATCATCCCTCATATCACCTTTTCACCCCGAATCCTTTGGTCTGGGTTCCTATTTTTTCCTTATGGCCACCGCGGTCGATTTCCGGGATTTTTTTATCCGGGAACTTGGAACCCCAAAAAACAGTGAATAATAGCATTTGTTTCAGGCCCCCGGAGTGGACGTCCCGGACCCCGTCACTTTTTCGCCCCGTTTATTTTACCACATGCTATGGCCTCCACAGCACCCCCACGATCGTAGTTGGACCCTAAACACCTCTTAGGATCCCTCTTATTGCCTCTTCCACAGAGGGGTAAAACAATGTTATATGTAATCGTCTAAGGCCATCTTATCATCCCTCATATGAGCTTTTCAGCCTAAATCCTTAGGTCTAGGTTCGTATTTTGGCCTTATGGCCACCCTGTACGATTTTTGGGAAAAACACCGCTTAGGATCCCTCTTATGGCCTTTTCCAGACAGGGGAAAAACAACATTAAATGTAATCGTCCAAGGCCTAGGTCGATTTCCAGCATTTTTTCCCCGGGACACCGGAACCCCAAGAAACAGTGAATAATAGCCTTTGTTTTAGGCTCCCGGGGGCCGTCACGATACCCGTCACTTTTTCGCCCCATAGAACCACTCACGATTGATCCCTCTTATCGCATCTTCCAGACAGGGGAAAAACAGCCTAATATGCAATCGTCTAAGACCTTCTTATCATCCCTCATATGACCATTTCACCCTGAATCCTTTGGTCTGGGTTCCTATTTTGGCCATATGGCCTCTTCCAGACACGGAAAAAATAGCCTTATATGCAACCATTTGAGGCCTTCTTATCATCCCACATATGACCTTTTCACCCCGAATCCTTCGGTCGGGGTTCATTTTTTTACCTTACGGCCACCCCAATCGATTTCCGGCATTGTTTTTTGCAGGACCCCCAAACCCCAAAAAAACAGAATAATAGCCTTTGTTTAAGGCCCTTTAAGGGGCCGTCACTTGACCCGTCACTTTTTCGCCCCGTTTTTTTACCACGTGCTATGGACCTCCACAACACCCTCCACGATCGATTTCGGTCCCTAAACACATCTTATGATCTCTATAATGGCCTCTTCCAGTCACGGGAAAAATAACCTTATATGAAATCGTCTAAGGCCTTCTTATCATCCCTCATATGACTTTCGACCCCGAATCCTTTAGTTTGGATTCATATTTTTGCCATGAGGCCACTCCGGTCGATTTCTGGCATTTATTTTTCCAAGACGCCAAACCCCAAAAAGTAGTGAATAATAGCCTTTGTTTCAGGCCCCCGGACAGGCGGTCAGAGGACACGTCACTTTTTTACCACATTCTATGGTCCTCCAAAACACCCCGCACGATCGATTTCGGCCCATAATCACCTCTTAGGATCCCCTTTGGCCTCTTCCAGACAGGGGAAAAACAACCTTATATGCAATCGTCTAAGGACTTCTTATAATCCCCCATATGTCCGTTTCTCCCAGAATCCTTTAGTCTGGGATCGTATTTTTACCTTAAGGCCACCTACCACAATTTCCGGCTTTTTTTTTTGGAGACCCTCGAACCGGAAAAAAATAATAGCCTTTGTTTTAGGCCCCCTGAGGGGCCGTCACGTGACCCGTCACTTTTTCGCCTCGTTTTTTTTACCACGTGCTATGGACCTCCACAGCACCCTCCACGATCAATTTCGGTCCCTAAACACATCTTATGATCTCTATTATGGCCTCTTCCAGTCACGGGAAAAATAACCTTATATGAAATCGGCTAAGGCCTTCTTATCATCCCGCATCTGACCTTTTGACTTCGAATCCTTTAGTCTGGATTCATATTTTTACCATGCGGCTACTCTGGTCGATTTCTGGCATTTATTTTTCCAGGACGCCGAACCCCAAAAAGCAGTGAATAATAGCCTTTGTTTCAGGCACCCGGACAGGCCGTCATGGGACACGTCACTTTTTTACCACATTCTATGGTCCTCCTAAACACCCCGCACGATCGATTACGTCCCATAATCACCTTTTAGGATCCCTTTTATGGCCTCTTCCAGACAAGGGAAAAACAACCTTATATGCAATCGTCTAAGGACTTCTTATAATCCCCCATATGTCCGTTTCTCCCAGAATCCTTTAGTTTGGGATCGTATTTTTACCTTAAGGCCACCTTCCACAATTTCCGGCTTTTTTTTTTGGAGACCCTCGAACCGGAAAAAAATAATAGCCTTTGTTTTAGGCCCCCTGAGGGGCCGTCACGTAACCCGTCACTTTTTCGCCTCTTTTTTTACCACGTGCTATGGAGCTCAGCAGCACCCCTAGGATGGACCTTGGCCCCTAAACACCTCTTACGATCCCTCTTATGGCCTCATCAAGACAGGGGAAAAACCTCCTTATATGCAATCATCTAAGGCCTTCTTACCATCCCTCAGATGACGTTTTCACCTCGAATCCTTTGGACTGGGTCCATATTTTTACCTTGCGGCCACACCGGTCGATTTCCGGCATTTTTTTTCCTGCGACCCATGAACCCCGAAAAGGAATGAATCATAGCCTTTGTTTCAGGCCCTTTAAGGGGCCGTCACGGGACCCGTCACTTTTTCGCCCCTTTTTTACCACGTGCTATGGACCTCCACAGCACCCCCGATGATCGATTTCAGCCGCTAAACACCGCTTAGGATCCCTCTTATGGCCTTTTCCAGACAGGGGAAAAATAGCCTAAAATGTAATCGTCCAAGGCCTAGGTCGAATTCCAGCATTTTTTTCCCGGGACACCCGAACCCCAAGAAACAGTGAATAATAGCCTTTGTTTTAGGCTCCCGGAGGGCCGTTACGGTACCCGTCGCTTTTTCACCGCACAGAACCCGCCACGATTGATTTTGGCCCCTATACAGGTCTGAGGATCCCTCTTATCGCCTCTTCCAGACAGGGGAAAAACAGCCTTATATGCAATCGTCTAAGGCCTTCTTATCATCCCTCATATGACCTTTTCACCTTGAATCCTTTGGTCTGGGTGCATATTTTTACCTTAAGGAAACCCCCGTCGATTTTTGGGATTTTTTTCCAAGACCTCGAAACCCCCAAAAAAATAAATAATAACCCCACGATCGATTTTGGTCCCTAAACACCTATTAGGATCCCTCTTATTGCCTCTTCCAGACACGGAAAAAAACAGCCTTATATGAAATCATTTGAGGCCTTCTTATCATCCAACATATGACCTTTTCTCCCCGAATCATTCGGTCAAGGTTCATTTTTTTACCTTACGGCCACCCCGGTCGATTTCTGGCATTATTTTTTTCGGGACCCCCGAACCCCAAAAAAACAGAATAATAGCCTTTGTTTGAGGCCCTTTAAGGGGCCGTCACTTAACCCGTCACTTTTTCGCCCCGTTTTTTTTTACCACGTGCTATGGACCTCCACAACACCCTCCACGATCAATTTCGGTCCCTAAACACATCTTATGATCTCTATTATGGCCTCTTCCAGTCACGGGAAAAATAACCTTATATGAAATCGGCTAAGGCCTTCTTATCATCCCTCATTTGACCTTTTGACCCCGAATCCTTTAGTCTGGATTCATATTTTTACCATGCGGCTACTCTGGTCGATTTCTGGCATTTATTTTTCCAGGACGCCGATCCCCAAAAAGCAGTGAATAATAGCCTTTGTTTCAGGCACCCGGACAGGCCGTCAGGGGACACGTCACTTTTTTACCACATTCTATGGTCCTCCTAAACACCCCGCACGATCGATTACGGACCATAATCACCTTTTAGGATCCCTTTTATGGCCTCTTCCAGACAGGGGAAAAACAACCTTATATGCAATCGTCTAAGGACTTCTTATAATCCCCCATATGTCCGTTTCTCCCAGAATCCTTTAGTCTGGGATCGTATTTTTACCTTAAGGCCACCTACCACAATTTCCGGCTTTTTTTTTTGGAGACCCTCGAACCGGAAAAAAATAATAGCCTTTGTTTTAGGCCCCCTGAGGGGCCGTCACGTGACCCGTCACTTTTTTGCCTCGTTTTTTTACCACGTGCTACGGAGCTCAGCAGCACCCCCAGGATGGACCTTGGCCCCTAAACACCTCTTACGATCCCTCTTATGGCCTCATCAAGACAGGGGAAAAACCTCCTTATATGCAATCATCTAAGGCCTTCTTACCATCCCTCAGATGACTTTTTCACCTCGAATCCTTTGGACTGGGTCCATATTTTTACCTTGCGGCCACACCGGTCGATTTCCAGCATTTTTTTTCCTGGGATCCACGAACCCCAAAAAACAATGAATAATAGCCTTTGTTTCAGGCCCTTTAAGTGGCCATCACGGGACCCGTCACTTTTTCGCCCCGTTTTTTACCACGTGTTATGGACCTCCACAGCACCCCCGATGATCGATTTCAGCCCCTAAACACCGCTTAGGATCCCTCTTATGGCCTTTTCTGGACAGGGGAAAAACAACCTTAAATGTAATCGTCCAAGGCTTAGGTCTATTTCCAGCATTTTTTTCCCGGGACACCCGAACTTCTCCAAGATTTCTTTTCTTTTTCCTTAAATAGCCTTCATCTGCATCTTTGTTACGAACTTCTCCAAGATTTCTTTTCTTTTGCCTGACAGGCTTCAATTCAGGCTTAACATTGAGCTTGTGAACAGCCACTTCCGGATCAATCCCTGGCATTTCTTCAACTTCAAATGCAAAAACATCTTTGTATTGCCTAAGTAAAGCTCTTATCTCTGCCCCAACATGTTCGTCAGGTGCTTGCCCAATCTTGACTGTTCTATCAGGCTTCATCTCATCCAACACAAAATCTTCGTGCTCACCTCCAGGTTGAGGTCTTGGGGCTTGATTCAAACTATGAACAGCCATAACTTGGTTCTTGGGAGCTTCTTCTACTTTCCTTTTCTTGCTTGGTTCGCCACTTTCACTTGACCATGCTTCCGCTTTTAATGTGGTAACATAACATTCTCTTGCCAACTGCTGATCTCCATGGATGGTTCCCACAGTTCCATTGTTACACTCATACTTCATGAGCATGAGATGAGTAACAATTACTGCCCTAACAGCATTCAAAGTTGGTCTTCCAAGGATCACATTATACGCTTGTAGCTCCTTCACCACAAGGAACTTGATGAACATGTTTGTAGCACAATCTTTATCTCCCATTCGAACCGACAAGGTGACAGTTCCCAAGGGATTGATAATTCCTCCTCCAAACCCAATGATGGGATGGTGGATGGGTTCTAACTTTGATGAATCATACTTCAACTTCCTCAAACAACTGTAACTGATTATATCTGATGAACTTCCGGTGTCAACAAGTATTCTCTTTACCTTCATGTTTGCCACTTTCATCTCTATTACCAGGGGGTCATCATGAGGTGTTCGGACTTTGCCCCGATCCCTGTCACTGATCAGTACTTCCGGAAATTTAAATTTAGCATCTTTCCCAGTTTCAGGTGACGATTCCCGAACTAGGCGTCGCACATATTCTTTACTTCCCTTCATAGTAGGACCTCCAGCAGCAAAGCCCCCAGAGATTACATAGACAACATCTTCTGTCTCATAGCCCTCCTTTGTCACCTCATTTTTAGAGTCTGACTTCTGCTTGGCACTCTTGTCAGAGGACTTGATTAAATGTTGACTAATCTTCCCTTTAGCAGCAAGAGCTTCAAGGGTTCTCCGAAGATTGAAGCAATCATTGGTATGATGCCCCACATCCTTGTGAAAGTAGTAGTATTTACTTGAATCTCGATCTACTTTTACACTTCTCAAAGGAGGTGGATCATCAATGTCAATTTTCCCTCGGATCTCCTTAAAGACTGCATGGAGATCTTTAGTGAATTCAACTCTCGGCGCATTATTCGCCTTTCTCTTCTTGTTTTGATCATTTGACTTGTTTGATGAGCCAGCCATCCAAGTAGCATGTCTCTTCTGATCTTTGTTTTTTGAGCCGTGATCATTCTTCTTGTCCTTGCGGGTGGAAGCGCATAGCTCCTGAGCATGGATAAAGCATTCAGCCTCCTCCAGAATCCCCTTCAAGGTTTTACAATTCCTTCTGACCACATCAAACTTAAAGGTTCCATCACGCAGCCCTCTGAAGAAGCTATCAAAGGCAACTCCTTCAGAGAGGTTAGGTATCTGCAATGATTCAAGATTGAACCTTTGGACGTAACTTCTTAATGATTCCTTCTCACCTTGCACAATCTTGGCTAAGTGCATACTCGTCTTCTTCTCACGTTTGTTAGCCATGAAATGATGTACAAAGGTTGTACTCAACTCATGGAAACTGTTGATGGATTGGTTAGGTAAACTATTAAACCACTTCTGAGCTATTCCCTTAAGTGTTGCTGGGAAATAGCGGCACCAAGTTGCGTCATCCAAACCTTGAAAATACATCAAGTGTTTGTATGTTGCCAAATGTTCTTCTGGATCAGTTGTTCCATCAAAAGCCTCTACATTAGGCATCTTAAACTTAACTGGGCGAGGAGCCATCATGATTGATGCAGCAAATGGGGTTGTCCAATTCATAGACATAGAACCCGCTTTATCCCCGATGATCCCCGTAGGATCATTAGGTACCTGCTTGGCCATATAAAGCTCCTCGGGTCTCACCCTGTTCTCCCAGTATTGGATCATTTGCTCTCTTCTAGCTTGATCTGCTTTCTCAGCTTTCTTCTTCTCAATCTTGTATCTCAGATTCTCTTCATCATCATGCTTATCGAATTCAAGAGTGAATGGATGTGAATCAGATATCTCTTTGGTTGCTGTTGAACCCGACGAGTCAGAGCGACTCTGTTCACGCTGGGCTCGTTTGGAGTTCAAATATTCTCTTGCATCTCTGCTAGATGCCCTCCTTTCATTGATAACTTCTCTAGCATCCTTACTCGAAGTTCTCTTAGCCTCAAGATACTCTCTAGCATCATGAGCTAATGACTTTTTGAATTCAATGAATTCTCTAGCATCAGATCTTGTCCTGCTTACTTCAGTTTGTCCTTTGGCCACCTCCCGTTTTGGCTTATACTTAGGGGTGACAGGATACTTTCTGAGTGCACCCCAATGAGCTTTCAATGGAGTTCTTTCCTTCTTAATTTTTGCAACTTTCTCTTGGAAAGTTAGTCTTCCTTCACCTTAATCTTCTTGACACGACTTCCCTTTAAGCTTTCTCTGGCGAGGATCACCCTCCTCATCAGTTCTCTTGGAGGAATGCTCCCGTAGAGCATCCGTAAAGGACTCTTTGAGACCTTCCAAGATACTCTTGAGTTGACCCATAGTCACGGGTTGATCCTCTATTGCTTTCCCCTTAGGAGAGCCAGGTCCTTGTCCGGTTTCATAATTCCCGGATTGATCAAGGTACCGAGTCTCATCCTCGGTTGGAAGTGAACCATTAGTCATTCTTAGGTGCCCTCCCCACAGACGGCGCCAAATGATGTAGAATGAGTTAGGGTGATCCAAATGATGTAGAATGAGTTTTGGTTTATACTTAGGATTGACAGGATACTTTCTGAGTGTGCCCCAATGAGCTTTCAATGGAGTTCTTTCCTTCTTGATTTTTTCAACTTTCTCTTGGAAAGTTAGTCTTCCTTCACCTTGATCTTTCTGATACATCTTTCCTTTAAGCTTTCTCAAATGAGGATCACCCTCCTCATGAGTTCTCTTGGAGGAATGCTCCCGTAGAGCATCCGTAAAGGACTCTTTGAGACCTTCCAAGATACTCTTGATTTGACCCATAGTCACGGGTTGACCCTCTGTTGCTTTCCCCTTAGGAGAGCCAATTCCTTGTCCGGTTTCATAGTTCCCGGATTGATCAAGGTACCGAGTCTCATCCTCGGTTGGAAGTGAACCATTAGTCATTCTTAGGTGCCCTCCCCACAGACGGCGCCAAATGATGTAGAATGAGTTAGGGTGATCCAAATGATGTAGAATGAGTTTTGGTTTATACNTGGAGAGGGAACTAGAGGACTATGGACAGGTGTTGGCTTGTTCACTTCCTGATGGCTCGAACCTCGATTCCTGCAAAACAAGGGAATAAAATACTCGTAGGATTTTTTCCCCCTCCGATACTTAAGTAAGTATTTGTATGAGAATTAAGGAAAATTAACAATAATTAGCAATTTGGTAATCTAGAGAGGGAAACTAGTGAGAGAAATTCTCTTAGGGTGATGAATGAAGATTTGATTGAATGTTTGAATGTTGAATGCCCCCAAAATGATGATTTTGAGGGGTATTTATAGCCTTAGGTTTGGAGGCCAACAAATAGGACGATGACATTTGTCATCATCTAATTGGTTGACACTTGATCAAGTCTCGTGGGCTTTTACATTCAAGCCTCAAGGCCCAAATTTCTCCTTTTTCCCTACCTTGTAGCCTCGAATAGGATTGCGACACGTGGCAGAGGTTTCTCTTCTTTTAAGTATTTGTTGTGGACACGTGGCCCTATCTTACAACGACATGTGGCCGTGCGGAGCCCACCATGGTGGTCCAGTCATTGCCAAGTGGCAGTGCCACCTGGACTTTTAGTGGACACGTGGCCCAGTATTATGCTGACACGTGGCATGAGTTTGCGTGCCACATCATCACCCATACCTGTGAGTAATCTCCAATAAACCCAACAGGATTCATTATAAGGTTGATTGGCTCATCCACTATTGGTGCATTATAGGATATCTCAATTGCACTCAAATTCACATCTGGGAAGAGGCGCAATTTGATGGGGAAGATGTGGCAGAAATTATTCCTGAATCACAGGGACAAAGCTTGATTCTGACAAGGGTGCTGCAATCTCAACCAATTCAACCAGCTGAATCCCAAAGCGAGAAAATCATCCTAACCTGGTGTAATGTGCAGGAAAGGTTTTGTGATATCATTATTGATACAGAAAGTTGTAGTAATATGGTGTCTATCTTACTAATTGATAAGTTTGACATGCATACACAACCCCATCCATAGCCCTATAAACTTCACTGGCTTAGCAACACCAGTGATGTGAAGGTGACTAGGCAGGCATTGATTGCATTCAAAATTGGGACTGATGAGGATTAAGTGCTTTGTGATGTATGTCCTATGGTTGCGTGTCATATATTACTAGGGAGGCCTTGGCAGTATGATAGGTTTGTGAAGTTCAATGGGAGGACTGATGTATACATTGTGTGCAAACATGCTAAGGAGAAACCATATGCATTGAAACCTTTGATGACTTCTAAAACCAAATCAGGAATGGGGAATTCGAAAGCAGCTTTGTTGATTGGCGGAAAGGAGCTAGAGAAGGAAGACAAGGAAAGTGGCGTGGCTTTTGTGCTCGTAGCCAAGGAAAAAGAGGAGAAAACTCACGTAATTCCACATGTGGTGGCGCCATTGTTGACTAAATTTACAGATGTCTTTCCCGAGGAATTGCCTCCTGGATTACCTCCAATTAGAGGTATTGAACACCAGATTGATTTGATTCCTGGCGCACAAATTCCTAATAAGCCTGCATATAGATGCAATCCTAACGAAACAAAATAATTTCATAGGCAAATTAAAGATTTGATGGAAAGGGGCTATGTTAGGGAAAGTATGAGTCCTTATGTAGTACCAACATTGATAGTGCCAAAAAAGGATAAGACATGGAGGATGTGTATTGATTCACGAGCTGTAAACAATATAACCATCAAATACATGTTCCCTATACCTAGATTGGTTGATTTGTTGGATGAAGTGTATGGGTCTCAAGTGTTTTCGAAAATTGACTTGCGAAGTGGCTATCACCAAATAAGAATGAAAGAAGGTGACGAGTGGAAGACTGGTTTCAAGACGAAATTGGGTCTATATGAATGGTTAGTCATGCCTTTTGGATTAACCAATGCACCTAGCACTTTCATGAGATTAATGAATGAAGTATTGAAGCCCTTCATAGGAAAGTTAGTAGTCGTTTATTTAGATGACATCTTGGTTTACATCACTTGTGTGAAAGATCATCTAAATCACTTGTGGAGTGTCTTTGATACATTAAGGAAGGAGAAATTGTATGCCAAACTGGAGAAGTGTTACTTTCTGGTGCCTAGTATGACGTTTTTGGGATACATAGTTTCCAAAGATGGGGTTCTGTTAATCCATCAAAGGTTGAAGCTATTAAATCATGGCTTGTACCCAAGAGTGTTACAGATATGCGTGCTTTCCATGGATTGGCGTCTTTCTATAGGAGATTTGTGAAGAATTTTTCATCTGTAGCTGCTCCTATGACTGAATGTATCAAGAAAGACAAGAGAAAGTTTGATTGGACCCCAGGGGTGCAAGAAGCATTCGATTTTATCAAGAAATTGATGTGCAACACACCGATTCTAACATTGCCAGACTTTTCTAAGCCTTTTGAGGCGGAGACTAACTCAAGTGGTGTAGGAATTGGAGCAATTTCTTATGATTTGGAAAACCCACAATGATAGGCTAAATTTTCGAACTTCTAAAGGCCAAGCCACAAAAATTATTAAATTTAGTTTGATCAATTAGTCTTTGGTTAAAGCCTAAGCACCCTCAAAGCCACTAATTAATATTCACCAGAGTGTAAAGGAAAACCCACCAACTCTTAAAAATTTTGGAATTTGTTTCAAGATAAACAAACAAACTTTTTTTTAAAATTCAAACTTTTTTTAAATTTACAACCTAATGTTCCGACTATTTATAGGAATAATCATCAACAAAAATCCTAACTAAAAAAAACTAAAACCCACGCACATTACATAGGAAATTCGTCCCCCATGCACACACACACACAACAAGATAAGTATGCCACCGCATCACTGCATCTTGATTTTATCTTGTGTAACAAACTATCTAATCAAGAAAATATCTTAAAAACTTAACTAAATAATTAATTTACAAGTTAATCATCAGAATTTAAGCTAAAGATCACCAAAATACTTGATGGTGGCCCAAGTTTTTGAAAAATCTTCAAAAACCACGCCACTTTGCTTCGTCAAAGATTGCGCAAATTCCAAGATTTCCATGAAACTGTAAGAAATGCTTCAAGATCTAATATTTTAATCAAGAAACCTTCAAAAATCTATGTACCATGTATTTTAGCGTTATTATGATGATCAAGACTCCACAAGAAATAAAGACTCAATGCATAAAATGAGAAAAACCCTAGCAAATGCAGTGGTCAAAAACCCATAGGCCAAAACTATCTTGTTCCCCTAAAATCCACCATCCTTTTCTTGATTTGCATGCCACTTTAGGTATATGTGACCATGCACACACAAGTCCCTACTCTTGATGCACCCATATGGTTAATATTTCCATATGCAACTAATTCACCTATGGTTGCATACTTACCATTGACATCACCACCTTCGAAGTTGATTGCACTACTGTCAATCTTGTCAATGTCACTGGTGCTTGCATTTATATCATTAATATTGTCAATGTCAGTAGTGCTTGCACTTACATCATCCTCCCCTTCTTCAAATGAGTTTGACCTCAAACTTCTAAGTTGTTCATCAGGAATGTATGGAGATAAATCACCTATATTGAAAGTAGCATGGACTCTATGTTATCCAGGTATCTCAAGTTGATAAGCATTATCACCAACTTTTTTAAAAATCTTGAATGGTCCATCACATCTAGGCTTCAATTTATTTTTTCTATGATTAGGAAACCGTTCTTTCCTTAGATGTAACCAAACCAAATCACCTTCGTGATATTGACGTTGCCTCCTGTGTTTATCTGCCCGAGCTTTATACTGATCATTCTCTTTTTCAATTCTTGCTCTGATCTGGGTATGTAATTTCTACATATATTGAATTTAATCCAAAGAAGTCTTATGAACCAACTCACCTTTAGAAACATAAATGATATCAATTGGGAAATACCCCTAGAGTTCTGTTTGTTACCTCAATTTTTCCATCAGTTTGTGGATGATAGGAAGTACTAAAAAGCAATTTGGTACCAACCAGCTTCCATAGTGATTTCCAGAAGTAACTCATGAATTTTGATTCCCTGTCACTGACAATGGTTTTAGGTATACCATGCAATCGTATTACATCCCTAAAATATAACTCTGCAACATTAACAGCCTCATCAGTCTTATGGCAAGGAGTGAAATGTGTCATCTTCGAAAATCTGTCCACCACCACCATAATAGAATCCTTATTTCGAACAATTCTAGGTAGACCAACAATGAAATCCATTGATACATCTTCCCGGGGACCATCGGGAACGAGAAATGGTGTATATAGACGCTGATGAAATGTTGCTTTGGCCTTTTGACATACAGCACATTAGATATCATAGCTTCCGCATCTCCAATCATCTTAGGCCAGTAAAACTGTTTTTGCAGCATGCTTAATGATTTAGCAATTCCAAAATGCCCTGCAAGACCCCCTCCATGTTCCTCTCTAACCAGTAATTCCCTGATTGAACAGTTAGGCACGCATAACTGGTTCCCTTTAAAATGGAATCCATCATGTAATACATGAGATCCTACTACTCCACTTCCTAGTTGTTGCATCGATCACAGGACCAAAATCCACAGCATATTCATAATATGTCTTGATATGTTGTAAACCTAGCAGCTTGCAATTCAAAACAACACATACCTTCTACAAAGTGCATCAGTCACCACATTAGACTTTCCATCTTTATATTTGGAGGAAAAATGAAAAGATTGAAGGAACTAAACCCAATTGGCATGTCTAGGATTCAGTTTCTCCTGACCGTTGATATGTTTCAGTGCTTGTTGATCAGAATGTAGAATGAAATGATTAGGCCTCAAATAATGACTCCAATGATCCAGAGCTCTAACAATTGCTTAAAACTCTTTACCATAAGTGGAATAAGTTAGCCTGGCCCCATTTAATTTCTCACTGAAATAGGTAATTGGTCGTTTTCCGTACACTAAAATTGCGCCAATTCCTACATTGCTTGCATCTGTTTCAACTTCAAAAGGTTTTGTGAATTTAAGCAATGCAAGAATAGGTGTGTGGCATAACAAATCCTTGATTTTTTCGAATGCTTTCTGCGCCTCTTTAGTCTACTCGAATTTCTTATCCTTCTTAAGGCATTCAGTCATAAGGAGCAACAATTGGTCTAAGGCCATCTTATCATCCCTCAAATGACCTTTTCACCCCGAATCCTTTGGTCTAGGTTCCTATTTTTACCTTATGGCCACCCTAGTCGATTTATGGGATTCATTTATCCGGGACACCGGAACCCCAAAAAAAGTGAATAATAGCCTTTGTTTCAGGCCCTCGGAGGGGCAATCCCGGGCCCCGTCACTTCTACGCCCCATTTTTTTACCACGTGCCATGCACGCTATCTTTTTCGGACCTTAAACACCTCTTAGGATCGCTCTTATGGCCTTTTCTACAGATGGGAAATACAACCTTATATGCAATCGTTTAAGGCCATCTTATCATCCCTCATATGACCTTTTCACCCCGAATCTTTAGGTCTGGGTTCCTATTTTTACCTTTTGGCCAACCCGGTCAGTTTCTGAGATTTTTTTTTTCCGATACCCTCGAACCCCAAAAAACACTAAATAATAGCCTTTATGTCAGGCCCCCAGAGGGGCCGTCCTGCGCCCTGTCACTTTTTTGCCCCATTTTTTTACCAGGAGAAATGGACCTCCACAATACCCCCATGATCGTTTTCGTACTCTAAATACCTATTACGATCCCTCTTACGGCCTCTTCAAGAGAGGAGAAAAACAGCCTTATATGCAATCATCTAAGGCCATCTTATAATCCATGATATGACCATTTCACCCCGAATCCTTTGGTATGGGTTACTATTTATATCTTATAGCCACTTCGGTCGATTTACGTGATTTTTTTTTTCGGAACCCCAGAACCCCATAAAACAGTGAATAATAGCCTTTGTTTCACGCCCTCGGAGGGGTCGTCCACAGCACCCCGCACGATCGTTTTCGCCCCGTCACTTTTTCGCCCAGTTTTTTTACCACATGCTATGGACCTCCACAGCACCCCGCACGATCGTTTTCGGACCCTAAACACCTATTAGGATCGTATAAGGCCTTCTTATCATCCCTCATATGACCCTTTCACCCCGAATCCTTTGGTCTGGGTTCATATTTTCACTTACGGCTTACTAGGTCGATTTCTGGCATTTTTTTTCAGCGACCCTCGAACCCCCAAAAACAGTGAATAATAACCTTTCTTTGAGGCCCCCGGAGGGGCCGTCACGGGACCCGTCAAATTTTCTCCTCGTTTTTTTACCACCTGCTATGGACCTCCACAGCACCCCCAACGGTCATTTCGGCCCCTAGACACCTCTTACGATCCTTCTTATGGCCTCTTCCCGACTGGGGAAAACAGCCTTATATGCAATCTCCTATGGCCTCCTTATCATCCTTCATATGACCTTTTCTCCCCGAATCAGGTTCATATTTTTACCTTACGGCTACCCACATCGATTGCCGTCATTTTTTTCCCTTTACCCCAGAACAACAAAAAAAAGTGAATTATATCCTTTAGTTCAGGCCCCTAGAGGGGCTGTCATAGGACCCATCACTTTTTCGCCTCGTTCTTTTACCACGTGCTATGAACCTCCACAACACCCCCCATGATCAATTTCGGCCCCTAAACACCTCTAAGGATCCCTCTTATCGCCTCTTCCAGACACACGAAAAACATCATTATATGCAATCGTCTAAGGCTTTCTGATCATCGCTCATATGACCTTTACAACCCGAATCCTTTGGTCTGGGTTCCTATTTTTACCTTACTACCACCCTAGTAGATTTCCAGCATTTTTTTTCATTGGACCCCCAAACTTCAAAAAACAGTGAATAATATCCATTGTTTAAGGCCTCCGGAGGGGCCGTCGCTGGACCCGTCACTTTTTCGCCCCATTTTTTTACCACGTGCTATGGACCTCCACGGCACCCCCCACGATTGATTATAGCCCTAAACATCACTTAGGATCCCTATTATGGACAACTCCGGACAAGGGAAAAACAACCTTATATGCAATCGTCTAAGGCATTCTTATCATCCCTCATATGACCTTTTCACCCCGAATCCTTTGGTTTGTGTTCATATTTTTACCTTACCGCCTACCAGGTCGATTTCCGGCATTTTTTTTTCAGCGACCCTCGAACCCCAAAAAAAAGTGGATAATAACCTTTGTTTCAGGCCCCAGGAGGGGCCGTCACGGGACCCGTTACTTTTTTGCCCCGTTTTTTAAGCACATGCTATGGACTTCCACAGCATTCGCGACGATCATTTCGGCCCCAAAACACCTCTTTTGATCCTTCTTATGGCCTCTTCCCGATTGGGGAAAAACAACCTTATATGCAATCGCCTAAGGCCTCCTTATCATCCCTCATATGCCCTTTTCACCCCGAATCCTTTGGTCTGGGTTCATATTTATACCTAACGGCCACCTACGTCGATTTCCGTCATTTTTTTTCCTTGACCCTAGAACCCCAAAAAACAGTGAATTATAGCTTTTGTTTCAGGCCCCGAGAGGGGCTGTCACAGGACCCGTCACTGTTTTGCCCCGTTTTCTTACTACGTGCTATGGACCTCCACAGCACCCCCCTCCCCCCCCCCGATCGATTTCAGCCTCTAAAAACCTCTTACCATCCATCTTATGGCCTCTTCTAGACAGGGGAAAAAGTGCCTTATATGCAATCATCTAAGGCCTTTTTATCATCCCTCATATGACTTTTTCACCTCGAATCCTTTTCTGGTTTCATATTTTCACCTTACAGCCACCAAGTCGATTTCCGACATTTTTTTCCCAGGACCCCCGAACCCCAAAAAACAATGAATAATAGCTTTTGTTTCAGGCCCTCGGAGGGGCCATCACTTGACCCGTCACTTTTTCACCCCGTTATTTTACCACGTGCTATGGACCTGCACAGCACCCTCTACGATCGATTTCATCCCATAAACAACTCTTAGGATCCCCTTGACGGCCTCTTCCACACAGGGGAAAAACAGCCTTATATGAAATTGTCTAAGACCTTCTTATCATTCCTCATCTGACCTTTTTACCCCGAATCCTTTGGTCTGGGTTCATATTTTTACCATACAGCCACCCCGGTCGATTTCTGGCATTTTTTTACCTCGGAACCCCGAACCCCAAAAAACAGTGAATATAACCTTTTTTTCAGGCCCCCGGAGGGGCTGTCACAAGACCTGTCACTTTTCCGCCCCATTTTTTTACTACGTGCTATGGACGTCCACAGCACCCCCCACAATCAATTTCGGCCCCTAAACAACTATTACGATCCCTCATATGGCCTCTTCCACACAGAGGATAAACAGCCTTATATGCAATCGTCTAACGCCTTCTTATCATCCCTCATATGAACTTTTGCACCCCAAATCTTTTCGTCTGGGATTATATTTTTACCTTATGGCCACCATGGTCGATTTTCGACATATTTTTTTCCCGGGGCCCCTGAACCCCAAAAAACAGTGAATAATAGCCTTTGTTTCAGGCCGACGGAGGGGCCGTCACCGGACCCCCACGATTGATTTCGGCCCCTAAACACCTCTTACGATCCTTGTTATGGCCTCTTCCAAACAGTGGAAAAACAGCCTTATATGCAATCGTCTAAGGCCTTCTAATCATCCCTCATATGACCTTTTTTCCCTGAATCCATTAGTAAGGGTCCATATTTTTACCTTAAGGCCACCCCGGTCGATTTCCGGCATTTTTTTTGTAGGGCCCCAGAACCCCAAAAAATTTTGAATAATAGTTCATATTTTAGGAGCACGGAGGGGCCGTCACGGGACACGTCACTTTTTCGCCCCAATTTGTTTACCACGTGCTATGGACATCCACAACACCCCCCACGATCGATTTCAGCCCCTAAACACCTCTTAGGATCTTTTATGGCCTCTTCTAGACAGGAGAAAAACAACCTTATATGTAATCGACTAAGGCATTCTTATCATCCCTTATATGACCTGACGGCAACATAGGTCTATTCCCGGCATTTCTTTTTTCGGCAACCTTATAGTAGGGTATTTTTACCTGACGGCAACATAGGTCGATTTCCGGCATTTCTTTTTCTAGGACCCCGAACCCAAAAAAAACAGTGAATAATAGTCTTTGTTTCAGGCCCCTGGAGAGGCCGTCACGGGAACAATCACTATTTTGCCTCGTTTTTTTTAGCACGTTCTATAGACGTCCACAACACCCCCACGATCGATTTCGGCCCCTAAACAAATCTTACGATCCCTATTATGGCCTCTTCCAGACAGTGGAAAAACAGCCTTATATCCAATTCACTACATCCCTCATATGACCTTTTCACCCCGAATCCTTTGGTCTAGGTTCTTATTTTTACCTTACGGCCACCAAGGTCGATATCCGTCATTTTTTTTCCCGTGACCCCCAACCCCAAAAAATAGTGAATAATAGCCCTTGTTTTAGGCTCCCGGAGGGGCCGTTTTTTTACCACGTGCTATGGACCTCAACAGCAGCCCCTACGATGATTTCGGCCGCTAAACACCTGTTAGGATCCCTCTTATGGCCTCTTTTAGATGGGTGAAAAACAGCCTTATATGCAATCGTTTAAAGCCTTCTTATCATCCCACATATGACCATTTCAGCTAGAATCCTTCAATCTGTGTTCATATCTTTAACTTATGGCCACCCAAGTAGATTACCGACATTTTTTTTCTGGACCCCCGGACCACATAAAACAGTGAATAATAATAGCCTTTGTTTCATATCCCCGGAGAGGCCGTCACGGGTCCCGTCACTTTTCAGCCCTGTTTTTTTTTTTTTTACCACGTGCTATGGACCTCGACAGCATCCCCCATGATCGATTTTGGCCCCTACACACCTCTTAGGATCCCTCGTATGGCCTCTTCCAAACAAAAACAACCTTATATGCAATCGTCTAAGGCCTTCTTATCATCCCTCATATGAAATTTTCACCCCGAATCCTTTGGTCTTGGTTCATATTTTTACCTTTCGGCCACCTAGGTCAATTTCCGGCATTTTTTTTCCCAGAACCCTCGACCCACAAAAAACAGTGAATAATAGCCCTTGTTTCAGGCCCCCGGAGGGGCCGTCTCGGGACCCTTACTTTTTCGCCCCGTTTTTTTACCACGTTCTATGGACCTCAACAGCACCTTCCACGATTGATTTCGGCCCATGAACACCTCTTACGATCCCTCTTATGGCCTTTTCCAGACAGGGGAAAAACAACCTTATATGCAACCGTCTAAGGACTTCTTATCATCCCTCATATGCACTTTTCACCACTTTTGGTCTGGGATCATATTTTTATCTTACGGCCAACCTGGTCGATTTCTGGCATTTTTTTTCCAGGGACCCCGAACCCCAAAAAACTGTGAACAATAGCCTTTGTTTCAGGCTCCGGAGGGGCCGTCATAGGTCCCGTCACTCTTCACCCTGTTTTTTACCACGTGCTATGGACCTCCACAGCACCCACCACTATCGATTTCGGCCCCTAAACACCTCTTACGATCCCTCTAATGGCCTCTTTTAGATAGGGGAAAAACAACCTTATATGCAATTGCTTAAGGCCTTCTTATCATCTCTCATATGACCTTTTCACCCCGAATCCTTTGGTCTAGGTTCATATCTTTACCTTAGGGCCACCCCGGTTGATTTCCTTATTTTTTTTTCCCTGGACCCCTGAACCTCAATAAAAGTGAATAATAGCCTTTGTTTCATGCCCCCTGAGGTGTCGTCACGGGATCCGTCAGTTTTTTGTCTCGTTTTTTTACCACGTACTATAGACCTCCACAGCACCCCCCAGGATCGATTTCGGTCACTAAACACCTCTTAGGATCCCTCTTATTGCCTCTTCCAGACAGAGGAAAAACAACCTTATATGCAATCTTCTATGGCCTTCTTATCATCCAACATATGACCTTTTCACCCCGAATCCTTCGGTCAGGGTTCATATTTTTACCTTACAGCCACCCCGGTCCATTTCGGGCACTTTTTTTCCCGGGACCCCATCACCCCTACAAACAGTAAATAATAGCCTTTGTTTCATGCACCCGGATGGGCTGTTAAGACCCGTCACTTTTTCGCCCTTTTCTTTTTACCACATGCTATGGTCCTGAACATGACCCCCAACGATCGATTTCGGCCCCTAAACACCTCTTACGATCCCTAGTATGGGCTATTCCAGATAGGGGAAAAACACCGTTATATGCAATCGTCTAAGGCCTTCTTATCATCCCTCATACGACCTTTTCACCCCGAATCCTTTGGCCAGGGTTCTTATTTTTAGCTTACGGCCATCCTAGTCGATTTCCGACATTTTTTTTCTCGGGAGCCCTAATCCCCAAAAAACAGTGAGAAATAGCCTTTGTTTCAGGCCTCTATAGGGGCCGTCACGGGACCCGTAAGTTTTACCCCCCGTTTTTTTTTACGACGTTCTATGGACCTCCACAACACTGCCAACGATCGATTTCGGCCCCTAAACACCTTTTACGATCCCTGTTATGGCCTCTTCCAAACAGGGGAAAAACAACCTTATATGCAATCATCTAAGGCCTTCTTATCATCCCTTTTATGACCTTTTCACCCCGAATCCTTTGGTCTGGGTTCATACTTTTACCTTACGGCCACCCCAGTAGATTTCCGGCATTTTTTTTTTCGTGGCACCCCCGAACCCACAAATAGTGAAATCATAGCCTTTGTTTAAGGCCCCCGGAGGGGCCGTCATGATACCCGTTAGTTTTTGCCCCATTTTTTTAAAACGTTCTATGGACCTCCACAGCACCCCCCACGATCGATTTCGTACCCTAAGCACCTCTTACGATCCCCCTTATGGCCTCTTTCAGACAGGGGAAAAACAACCATATATGCAATCGTCTAAGGCCTTCTTATCATCCCTCATATGAACTTTTCACCCTGAATCCTTTGGACTGGGTTCATATTTTTACCTTACGGCCATCCTGGTCTATTTCCGACAATTTAATTCCTAGGAACCCTAAACCCCAAAAAAAAGTGAAAAATAGCTTTTGTCTCTGGCCCCCTGAGGGGTCATCATGGGACCCATCAATTTTTCGCCCCGTTTTTTTACCACGTTCTATGGACCTCCACAGCACCCCCACGATCGATTTCGGCCCCTAAACACCTCTTACGATCCCGGTTATGGCCTCTTCCAGAGAGGGGAAAAACAACCTTATATGCAATCATCTAAGGCCTTTTGATCATCCCTCATATGTCCTTTTTACTCCGAATCCTTTGGCCAAGGTTCTTATTCTTACCTTAAGGCCACCCCAGCCAATTTCCGACATTTTTTTTTCCGGTACCCCAGAACCCCAAAAAACAGTTTAAGATATCCTTTGTTTCAAGCCAACATAGGGGCTGTCACGGGATCCGTTAGTTTATCGCCCTATTTTAGATGGGGGAAAAAGAGCCTTATATGCAATCGTTTAAGGCGTTCTTATCATCCCACATATGACAATTTCACCCAAAATCCTTCGATCTGTGTTCATATTTTTAACTTACGGCCACCCAAGTCGATTACCGACATTTTTAGCCTTTGTGAATAATAATAGCCTTTGTTTCATATCCCCGGAGAGGTCGTCTCGGGTCCCATCAATTTTTAGCCCCGTTTTTTTTTACCACGTGCTATGGACCTCGACAGCACCCCCCATGATCGATTTCGACCCATACACACCTCTTAGGATCCCACGTACGACCTCTTCCAAACAAAAACAACCTTATATGTAATCGTCTAAGGCCTTCTTATCATCCCTCATATGAACTTTTCACCCCGAATCCTTTGGTTTAGGTTCATATTTTTACCTTCCGGCCACCTAGGTCAATTTCCGGCATTTTTTTTTTCCGGGACCCCCGAACCGCAAAAAACAGTGAATAATAGCCGTCGTTTCAGGCCCCCGGAGGGGCCGTCACGGGAACCTTACTTTTTCGCCCTGTTTTTTTACCATGTTCTATGGACCTCTACAGCATCTCCCACGATCGATTTGGGCCCATAAACAACTCTTACGATCCCTCTTATGGCCTCTTCCAGACAGGGGAAAAACAGCCTTATATGCAACTGTCTAAGGCCTTCTTATCATCCCTCATATGAACTTTTCACTTCCTTTTGCCTGGGATCATATTTTTACCTTACGGCCACCCTGGTCGATCTCTGGCATTTTTTTTCCCCGTTCTTCGAACCCCAAAAAACTGTGAATAATAGACTTTGGTACAGACTCCGGAGGGGCCGTCATAGGACCCGTCACTCTTCACCCCATTTTTTTTATCACGTGCTATGGACCTCCACGGCATCCCCCGCTATCGATTTCGGCCCCTAAACACCTCTTACGATCCCTCTATAGGCCTCTTCCAGATAGGGGAAAAACAACCTTATATGCAATTGTATAAGGCCTTCTTATCATCCCTCAGATGACCTTTTCACCCCGAATCCTTTGGTCTACGTTCATATGTTTACCTCAGGGCCACCCCAGTCGATTTCATTAATTTTTTTTCCCTGGACCCCTGAATAATAGCCTTTGTTTCATGCCCCTTGAGGTGCCGTCACGGGATCCGTCAGTTTTTCGCCTCGTATTTTTACCACGTACTATGGACCTCCACAGCACCCCCTAGGATCGATTTTGGTCCCTAAACAGAGGTTAGGATCCCACTTATTGCCTCTTCCAGACAGGTGAAAAACAGCCTTATATGCAATCTTCTATGGCCTTCTTATCATCCCACATATGACCTATTCACCCCGAATCCTTCAGTTAGGGTTCATATTTTTACCTTGCGGCCACCCTGGTCGATTTCCGACATTTTTTTTCCCGGGACCCCCAACACCCCAACTAACAGTAAATAATAACCTTTGTTTCAGGCACCCGGTGGGGCCGTTAAGACTCGTCACTCTTTCGCCCTTTTCTTTTTACCACATGCTATGGACCTGCACATGACCCCCAACGATCGATTTCGGCCCCTAAACACCTCTTACGATCCCTCTTATGGGCTTTTCCAGATAGGGAAAAACAGCCTTATATGCAATGATCTAAGCCCTTCTTATTATCTCTCATATGACCTTTTCACCCTGAATGCTTTGGTCTGGGTTCATATTTTTACCTTACGGCCACCCAGGTCGGTTTCCGACATTTTTTTCCCGGGACCCCTGAACCCCAAAACACAGTGAATAATAGCCTTTATTTCAGCCATCGGAGGGGCCCTCACGGGACCCGTCACTTTTTTGCCCCGTTTTTCTTACCACGTTCTATTGACATCCACAGCACCCCAATATCGATTTCGCCCCCTAAACACCTCTTAAGATCCCTTTTATGGCCTCTTCCAGACAGAAGAAAAACAGCCTTATCTGCAATCGTCTAAGGCGTTCTTATCATCCCTCATACCGGGACCCCTGAACCCCAAAACATAGTGAATAATAGCCTTTATTTCAGCCGTCGGAGGGGCCCTCATGGGACGCGTCACTTTTTTGCCCCGTTTTTCTTACCACGTTCTATTGACATCCACAGCACCCCCAAATCGATTTCGGCCCCTAAACACCTCTTAAGATCCTTGTTTTGGCCTTTTCCAGACAAGAGAAAAATAACCTTATCAGTAATCGTCTAAGGCCTTCTTATCATCCCTCATGCGACCTTTTCTCCTCGAATCCTTGGGCCAGGGCTCTTATTTTTACCTTACGGCCATCCCGGTCGATTTCCGGCATTTTTTTTTTCTCGAGAGCCATAATCCCAAAAGACAGTGACAAATACCCTTTGTTTCAGGCCTCTGTAGGGGCCGTCACGGGACCCGTAAGTTTTACGCCCCGTTTTTTTACGACGTTCTATGGACCTCCACAACATCCCCCACGATCGATTTCGGCCCCTAAACACCTCTTACGATCCCTGTTATGGCCTCTTCCAAACAAGGGAAAAACAACCTTATGCAATCGTCTAAGGCCTTCTTATCATCCCTCATATGACCTTTTCACCCCGAATCCTTTAGTCTGGGTTCATACTTTTACCTTACGGCCACCCCAGTAGATTTCCGGCATTTTTTTTTCGTGGGACCCCCGAACCCCAAAAAATAGTGAAATCATAGCCTATGTTTAAGGCCCTTGGAGGGGCCGTCACGAGACCTGTCAGTTTTTACCCCATTTTTTTGGACCTCCACAGCACCCCCCACGACCGATTTCGTCCCGTAAACACCTCTTACGATCTCTCTTATGGCCTCTTTCAGACAGGGGAAAAATAACCTTATATGCAATTGTTTAATCCCTTCTTATTATCTCTCATATGACCTTTTCACCCCGAATGCTTTGGTATGGGTTCATTTTTTTCCTGGGACCCCTGAACCCCAAAACACAATGAATGATAGCCTTTATTTCAGCCATCGGAGGGGCCCTCACGGGACCCGTCACTTTTTTACCCCGTTTTTTTACAACGTTCTATGGACATTCACAGCACCCCCCAAATCGATTTCGGCCCCTAAACACCTCTTAAGACCCCTGTTATGGCCTCTTCCAGACAGGAGAAAAATAACCTTATCTACAATCGTCTAAGGCCTTCTTATCATCCCTCATACGACCTTTTGACCCCGAATCCTTTGGCCAGCGTTCTTATTTTTACCTTACGGCCATCCCGATCGATTTCCGACATTTTTGTTCTCGGAAGCCCTAATCCCCAAAAAACAGTGAGAAATAGCCTTTGTTTTAGGCCTTTGTAGGGGCCGTCACGGGACCCGTAAGTTTTACACCCCGTTTTTTTTACGACGTTCTATGGACCTCCACAACACCCCCCACGATCGATTTCGGCCCCTAAACACCTCTTACGATCCCTGTTATGGCCTCTTCCAAACAGGGGAAAAACAACCTTATATGCAATCGTCTAAGGCCTTCTTATCATCCCTCATATGACCTTTTTACCCCGAATCCTTTGGTCTGGGTTCATACTTTTACCTTACGGCCAACCCAGTAGCTTTCCGGCATTTTTTTTTCGTGGGACCGCCAAACCCCAAAAATAGTGAAATCATAGCCTTTGTTTAACGCCCTCGGAGGGGCTGTCACAAGACCCGTCAGTTTTTGCCCCACCTTTTTAACACGTTCTATGGACCTCCACAGCACCCCCCACGATCGATTTCGTCCCCTAATCACCTCTTACGATCCCTCTTATAGCCTCTTTTAGACAGGGGAAAAACAACCTTATATGCAATCGTCTATGGCCTTCTTATCATCCCTCATATGACCTTTTCACCCCGAATCCTTTGGTCTGGGTTCTTAATTTTACCTTAAGGACACCCCAGCCGATTTCCGACATTTTTTAATTCCGGGACCCTGGTACCCTAAAAAATAGTGAATAATAGCCTTTGTTTTTGGCCACCGGTGGGCCGTCCCGGTTCCTATCACTTTTTTGGGCCGTTTATTTTACCACGTGCCATAGACCTACGCAGCAGCCCCCACAATCGTTTTCGGACCCTAAACCCCTCTTAGGATCCCTATTATGGTCTCTTCCAAAAAGGGGAAAAAAGATCGTCTAACTCCATCTTATCAATCCTCAAATGAACTTTTCACTACGAATCCTTTTGTCGGTGTTTGTATTTTTACCTTTTAGGCACCCCTGTCGATTGCCGGGATTTTTTTCCTGAAAACCGGTACCCCAAAACATAGTGAATAATAGCCTTTATTTCAATCCCCAGAGGGGTCGTCCCGGGCCTGTTAGTTTTTTGCCGCGTGTTTTTACCACGTGCTATAGACCTCCTCAACACCCCCCACGATCGTTTTTGAACACTAAACACGTCTTAGGGTCCATCTTATTGCGTCTTCCAAAGAGGGCAAAAACAGCCTTATATGCAATGGTCTAAGGCCATCTTATCATCCCTCAAATGACCTTTTCACCCCGAATCCTTTGCTCTGGGTTCCTATTTTTACCTTATGGCCACCCCAATCGATTTCAGGGATTTATTTATCCGGGACCACGGAACCCAAAAAAACTGTGAATAATAGCCTTGGTTTCAGTCCTTCGGAGGGGCAATCCCGGGCCCCGTCATTTTACGCCCTATTTTTTTACCACGTGCAATGGACCTCCTCAGCACCTACACGATCTTTTTCGGACCTTACATAAATCTTAGGATCCCTCTTATTGCCTCTTCTACAGATGGGAAAAATTGCCTTATATGCAATCCTCTAAATCTATCTTATCATCCCTCATATGATCTTTTCACCCCGAATCCTTTGGTCTGGGTTCCTATTTTTACCTTTTGGCCACTCTGGTCGATTTCTGAGATTTTTTTTTTCCGATACCCTGGAACCCGAAAAAACATAATAGCCTTTAAACCTTTATTTTAGGCCACAAGAGGGGCCGTCCTTGGCCCCGTCTCTTTTTTGCCCCATTTTTGTACCAGGTGAAATGGACCTCCACAGCACCCCCCATGATCGTTTTCAGACTCTGAACACCTATTACAATCCCTCTTATGGCCTCTTCAAGAGAGGGGAAAAACAACCTTATGCAATCGTCTAAGACCATCTTATCATCCCTCATATGACCATTTCACACCAAATCCTTTGCTCTGGGATCCAATTTATATCTTATGGCCACCCCGGGTGACTTACGTGATTTTTTTGTCCGGAACCCCAGAAACCCAAAAAACAGTGAATAATAGCCTTTGCTTGACGCCCTCGGAGGGGCCGTCCCGGGCCCCGTCACTTTTTCGCCCAGTTTTTACCACATGCTATGGACCTCCACAGCACCCCGCACGATCGTTTTCGGACCCTAAACACCTATTAGGATCCCTCCTATGGCCTCTTTAAGGGAGGAGAAAAAAAACCTTATATGCAATCGACTAAGGTCATCTTATCATCTCTCACATGACCATTTCCCCCCGAATCCTTTGGTACATGTTCCTATTTTTGCATGACGGCCACCCCCGTCGAATTCCGGGATTTTTAATCCTGGACCGACCAACCCCAAAAAATAGTGATTAATAGCATTTGTTTCAGGCCCCTGGAGCGGCCGTCCCCGGCCCTGTCAGTTTTTCGCCCCGTTTTGTTACCATGTGCTACGGACCTCCAGAGCACCCCCAACGATCGTTTTCGGACCCTAAGTACCTCTAAGGATCCCCCTTATGGCCTCTTCCAGAAAGGGAAAAAACAACCTTATATGCAATCGTCTAAGTTCATCTTATCATCGCTCATAAGATCTTTTTACACCGAATGCTTTGGTCTGGGTTGCTATTTTTACATTATGGCCACCCCGGTCGTTTTAACGATTTTTTTTTCCGGGACCCCAAAACCCCAAAAAACAGTAAATAGTAGTAGCATTTGTTTCAGGCCCCCGGAGGGGCCGTCCCGGGCCCTCTCAATTTTTGGCCCCGTTTTTTACCACGTGCTATGGACCTCCACCACACCCCTATGATCGTTTTTGGACCATAAACACCTCTTAGGATCCCTCTTATAACCTCTTCCACAAAGTGGAAAAACAACCTTATATGCAATCGTCTAAGGCCATCTTATCATCCCTTATATGACATTTTTACCACGAATCCTTTGGTATGGGTTCCTAATTTTTTACCTTATGGCCACCGCTGTCGATTTCCAGGTATTTTTTTCCCATACCCCTGGACCCTCAATAACAGTGAATAATTGTGTTTGTCTCAGGCCCCTGGAGGAGCCGTCTAAGGCCACGTATATTTTTCACCCTTGTTTTTTACCACATGCTATGGACTTCCACAGTACTCCCCACGATCGTTTTCGGACCCTAAACACTCTTAGGATCCCTCTTCCAGAGAGGGGAAAAATTGCCTTATACGCAATCGTCTAAGGCCATCTTATCATCTCTCATATGACCTTTTCTCCGCGAATCCTTCGGTTTGGGTTCCTATTTTTACCTTTTGGTCACCCAGGTCAATCTCCGGGATTTTTTTCAGGTACCCTTGAACACCAAAAAACAGTGAATCATAGCCTTTCTCGCCCCGTTGTTTTACCACTTGCTATGGACCGCCACAACATCCCCCACGATCGTTTTCGGACCCCTTTTATGGCCTCTTCCAGATAGGGGAAAAACAACCTTATATGCAATCGTCTAAGTCCATCTTATCATTCCTCATATGACCTTTTCACCGCGAATCCTATGGTATGGGTTCCTATTTTTAACTTATGGCAACCCCGGCCGTTTTCAGGATTTTTTTTTCCGGGACTCCAGAACCCAAAAAAAAGTGAATTATAGTTTTTGTTTCAAGCCCCCGGAGGGGCCGTCCCGACCCCTAAAATTTTCCGCCCCGTTTTTCTACCACATTCTATGGACCTCCACAGCACCCCCCACGATTGTTTTTGGACCCCAAACACCTCTTAGGATCCCTCGTATGGCTTTTTCCAGAGAGGGGAAAAACAGCCTTATGGCCACCTCGGTCGATTTTCCCTGTTATGACTTTTCGCCCCGAATCCTTTGGTCTATGATCGTAATTTTTACCTTATGGCCACCTCGGTCAATTTCCGTTTTTTTTTTTTTTCTGGACCAAAAAAAAACAGTGAATAATAGCCTTTGTTTCAGGCCCCCGGAATGGCCGTGCCTACCCGACTCACCTCCAAAGCACCGCCCACGATTGTTTTCGGACCCTAAACACCGCTTAGGATCCTTCTTAAGGCCTATTCTGTAGAGGGGAAAAACAGCCTTATATGCAACCGTCTCAGGCTATCTTATCGTCCCTTTTATGACAATTTCACCCTGAATCCTTTAGTCTGGGTTCCTATTTTTACCGTATGGCCACCCCGGTTGATTTCCAGGAGGGGCCGTCCTGGGCTCCGTCACTATTTGCCCTGTTTTTTAACCACATGCTATGGACCACCACAGCACCCCACACGATCGTTTAACGGACCCTAAACACCTCTTAGGATTCCTCTTATGGGCTCTTCCGGAGGGGAAAAACAACCTTATATGCAACCGTCTAAGGCCATCTTATCATCCCTCATATCACCTTTTCACCCCGAATCCTTTGGTCTTGGTTCCTATTATTTCCTTATGGCCACCGCGGTCGATTTCCGGGATTTTTTTATCTGGGAACTTGGAACCCCAAAAAACAGTGAATAATAGCATTTGTTTCAAGCCCCCAGAGTGGACGTCCCGGGCCCCGTCACCTTTTCGCCCCGTTTATTTTACCACATGCTATGGCCTCCACAGCACCCCCACGATCGTAGTTGGACCCTAAACACCTCTTAGGATCCCTCTTATTGCCTCTTCCACAGAGGGGTAAAACAATGTTATATGTAATCGTCTAAGGCCATCTTATCATCCCTCATATGTCCTTTTCAGCCTAAATCCTTAGGTCTAGGTACGTATTTTGGCCTTATGGCCACCCTGTTCGATTTTTGGGAAAAACACCGCTTAGGATCCCTCTTATGGCCTTTTCCAGACAGGGGAAAAACAACATTAAATGTAATCGTCCAAGGCCTAGGTCGATTTCCAGCATTTTTTTCCCGGGACACCAGAACCCCAAGAAACAGTGAATAATAGCCTTTGTTTTAGGCTCCCGGGGGCCGTCACGATACCCGTCACTTTTTCGCCCCATAGAACCCCTCACGATAGATCCCTCTTATCGCCTCTTACAGACAGGGGAAAAACAGCCTTATATGCAATCGTCAAAGACAACCTTATCAACCCTCATATTACATTTTCAGCTCGAACCCTTTATTTGTGTTCATATTTACACCTTACAGCCACCCAGGTTGGTTTTCGGGATTTTTTTTCCGAGCCCTCGAACCCAAAAAAATAGTGAAAAATACCCTTTGTTTCAAGCCTCCGTAAGGGCCGTCACAGGACCCGTCAGTTTTTCGCCCCGTTTTTTTACGACGTTCTACAAAACTGCACAGCACCCCCCACGATCGATTTCGGCACCTAAACACCTCTTACGATCCCTGTTATGGCCTCGTCAAGATAGGGGAAAAACAGCATTATATGCAATCGTCTAAGCCTTTTGATCATCCCTCATATAACCTTTTCGTCCCCGAATCCTTTGTCTGGGTTCTATTTTTACCTTACGACCATCGCAGTAGATTTTCTGGCATTTTTTTTCATGGGACCCCCGAACCCCAAAGCAGTGAATAATTGCCTTTGTTTCAGACCCCGGTGGGGCCATCACGAGACCAGTCACTTTTGCCCCGTTTTTTTAACAACGTTCTATCGTTCTCAGGACACCCCCCACAATCGATTTCGCCCCTAAAGACTTCTTACGCTCCCTCATACGGCCTCTTCTAGACAGGGAATAACAACCTTATATGCAATCATCTAAGGCCTTCTTATCATCTCTCAATTGATATTTTCACCCCGAATCCTTTGGTTTGGTTCCATATTTTTACCTTACGACGGCCATCCCGGTAGCTTTCCGCAATTTTTTTTCTAGGGACCCCTGATCCGAAAAAAACGTTGAGAAATAGCCTTTTGTTTCAGGCCTCTAGGGGCCGTCACGGGACCCGGAAGTTTTGCTCCCCGTTTTTTTACGACGTTCTACGGACCTCCACAGCACCCCCACGATCGATTTTGGCCCCTACAAACCTCTAAAGATCCATCTTATGGCCTCTTCAAGACAGGGGAAAAAACAACCTTATCTACAATCGTCTAAGGCCTCCTTATCATCCCTCATATGACCTTTGAGCCCGAACCCTTTGGTCAATGTTCATATGAGTAATAGCCTTTGTTCAGGGATTTCTGCGATTTCTGGATTTTTTTTTCTGAGACCCCGAACCCCAAAAGACATTGAATAATAACCTTTGTTTCAGGCCCCCGAAGGGGCTGTCACGGGACCCGTCACTTTTTCATCCCGTTTTGTTACTACGTTTTATGACCTCCATAGCACCCCCCTGATTGATTTCGGCCCCTAAAGATCTCTTACGATCCCCCGATACCCTCTTCCAAACAGGGGAAAAACAACCTTATAGCAATCGTCTAAGGCCTTCTAATCATCCCTCATACGACCTTTTCACCCCGAATCCATTGGACTTGGATCGTATTTTTACCTTACGGCCACTAGGTCGATTTCCGGCATTTTATTTCCAGGACCCCCGAACCCCAAAAATAGTGAATAATAGCCTTTGTTTCAGCCCCCGGAGGGGCCGTCACGGGTCCCGTCACTTTTTCCCCCGTTTTTTCAACGTGCTATGGACCTCCACATACCCCCCACGATCAATTCCGGCCCTAAACACCTATTATGATCCCTCGTATGGCCTCTCCATACTCGGGAAAAACAACATTATACGCAATCGTCTAAGGCCTTCTTTTCACCCCTCATCTGACCTTTTCACCCAAATCCTTGGTCTGGGTTCGTATTTTTACCCGGCCACCCCAGTAGATTTCGAGCATCCTT
>PYUH01002963.1:0-13485 GCA_016808085.1 Suaeda aralocaspica
AGCAAAAGCACCACTCACTCATCGAAAAATTTCTCACAAGGAAAGGAACTCTCATTTGTTTTCTCGTTTGTGGATGAAAAAATAAAAAAAACCGGGGAGAAACACTTTGTGTTTAATTACTCAAATTTCCAATTTTATTGTTGTTATTTTACTTTTTCCTATTTATAGGCTAAAAACATTATTCACCCTAAATTTTCAGAAATCTAAACATATCCTAAAACTACCTTAGATATTGTTATCACAAAACTAAGATAGGATAACAAAGAAAATCTTATCAAAACCCGGATACAATATTTTGCACATATATTTTGTAATCTGATTTCTTAGTCTAAACTAGTTATTTGTTTGAAAAATAAAATCAGCCCACTTATATTTCCGAATAACAAAACTAAAGTGACCAAGTCAAACAAAACGTGAGAAACCGTGTGACCTCGTTGCCAAACTCTTCCAAAAAATCTGGTCGAAAATGCCCGCCATATAAATTGCTTGAGTCTCGTTGGATTTGTTGGCTTGCGATTTTCAAGAACTCAAGAAGGAAAAAAACTCTCCAAGATTGCAATCTTATTTCAAGGAAGAAACCTCCATTTTGTGTTCTCATGTGCTTGATTCCCTCAAACCTGACTCATAAAACTATTCAAGAAAAACCAAACACATATGTAAACCCTATCCAATGAAGTGGGAAAACAAAAAAAACCCATAATAGTCAAACACTTCTCACTCTAACTATACTTTGTTTTAACACTTTTACGTGGATAAGGGTTGATGTCACCATGCACACGTAAAATTTTTTTTGTTTTTTGTTCCCCCCACCTTAGTCAAACCCAAGAAGCCTCTGTGTTCATAGGCACAAACTCCCCCAGGTTGCTTCTTGTTTTCCAACCTTCAATCAAACCCAAACCCCTCGAAGTTTTGCTCATTGATATGCGTTTCAATCCTACTTCTTCTCAAAAGAGTTGTCCTCAAAACCTCGGAAGTTGTCATCAGGAACATAAGGAGCTAAATTCCCACCAATGTGAAAAGTGCACGGGACTCATTTTCTTCATGGTAATTCAATTTATAAAAAAACAAAGCCATTTATCCCCACTTACTTATGATCGTAACGGTCCATCACAGAGGCATAAGGTATTCTTCCTTTGATTTTGGTAAAATCTTCCTCCCTCAAGTGTAAAAAACCAACCAAATCCCCCTTCTTTGTAGGACATGTGTGATTTATGTTGTGGCATTGAATCCTTGGCCCTCCTCGCACTAGCACGTGAATGAGTACCCCGTTTTGGTTTACGTACAATCCTCACAATTTCTTGCTCACTTTCCTTGATGATGAGCCTTCCTCTGTTAGATTTGGTAGGAGTTTTTCTTGGTAGGATAGAAGCCCAATGATGGTTAGGACTTCATCTAAACCGAGCTTCACTCGTCCATCTCCCCCTTGCTACGTAGGCTCATTCTTGTTGAGCCAAAGCTCAAACATTCGTACAATTCCTTGTGGCTTTTCGTCTCCACCTTCTTGAGCACATGATAATTTGAAGTGAAAACACTTGAGATTTTGAACGAATCCTTCTCAACGGAGAGCACCCAAAAGTTGATGGTGAATTGGTTTATAAACAAAAGCCACTCACAACAAAAGAAAAAACTTTAGGCTTCAAAATTGATAAAGCCACGCAACCACAAAATCTTGAAACTTCTAAGGCGAATAATTAGCAGAATTTGATTTTTTAAAGCAAAGCACCCTCAAATCTAAGAACTATCCTCAAGTGAGATAACGCAAAAAGGCACCCACCATCAATCGAATTCTCACAAGAAAAACTCTCAAAATTTTGTTGTTATTCGTGGTGAAACAATAAAAAAACCGGAGGAAACACTTTGTGTTTAATTACCTCAAAATCTCAATTTTTATGTTGTATTTTTACATCCTTTTTTTTTTTTTTTTTTTCCTATTTATGGCTAAAACATAATCACCTAATATCAGAAATCTAAACATATCCTAACTACCTTGATATATTGGTATAACAAACTAAGATTAGGCTAAACAAGAGAAAAATCTTATCAAAACCGGATACAATTATTTTGCAAAACCATATTATATTGTAATCTGATTTTTAGTCTTAAATCTGAGATATTTTGAAATCAAAAAATCTAGCCACTTATATTCCGAATTAACAAAATAAAGTTGACCAGTCAAAAACAACTTGGAGAACCGGTTGACAAACGTTGCAATCTTCTTAAAAATCTGTCCAAAATTCCCGCCATAGAACTTGCTTGGAATTCTCGTTGATTTGTGTTGGACTTGCGATTTCAAGAAACTTCAAAGAAAACTCTCCAAGATTCAATCTTTTATTTCAAGGGAAACCTCCATTTTTGGTGTTTCTCATGCTTGATTTTCAGCAACATTGACTCATAAACTATCAAGAAAAATAACAAAACACCCATATGGTTTAAAAAACCCTATCAAATGACGTGGGGAAGGAACAACCCATATAGCTCAACACTTCTAAACTACTAACTATACTGGCTTTTAACATTACGTGGTAAAGCTTGTGGCATGTCACCATTGCAACACGTAGAAATCCACCCCTAGTCAACCCAAGAAGGGCCTTTGTCTCCATAAGCCCACTAACTCACCCAAGGTTGGCTTCTTGTTTCACCGTCAATCAAACTCCCAAACCCTCGAAGTTTTTGCTCATTGAATTTTGCGTATTCATCATCCTAGTTTCAAAAGAGTTGTCTCAACACCTTCGAACGTTTGATCATCAAAGACCATTAAGGAGCTAAAAATCACCAATGTTGCAAGTTAGCATGGGACTCCAATTTCTCCTTGTTAATTCCCAAATTTTTATAAGCATTATCCCCCCACTTAATTATGATATTTAAACGGGGCCATCACAAAAGAGGCATAAAGTTTATTTCCTTTGATTTGGAAATCTTTCCTTCTTCAAGTGTAACCAAACCAAATCCTTCTGTGTAGACATGTTGTGATTTATGTTTGTGCCTTGATCTTGGTTCTATTCGTCACGAGGAATTGATGAGTACCCCCTTTTTTGGTTTAGTACACTCCTAACACTTCTTGCTCACTTTCACTTTGATGGATGAGGCCCTACTCTTGTTTTAGATTTGGTAGGAGTTTCTTGGTAGATGCCCATGATGGTTAGGACTTTTCTATAAACGAGCCTCAACTCGTCAATCTCCCCTTGCATACGTAGCTAGCTCCTTTGCTATGAGCCAAGCTTCAAAACCTTTCGTAAATTCCTTGTGGATTTTCGTCTCCAACCTTTTGAGAACATGATAATTTTGATATTGCACACTTGCGATGAACGACAAAACAAAAATCCTTCTCAAACGAGCCACGCCACCACAAATCTGAAAACTTCTAAGGCGAATAATTAGCAGGAATTTGATTAAAGCAAAGCACCCTCCAAATCCTAAGAAACTATCCTCACGTGAGATTTAAAGCAAAAGCACCACTCACTCAATCGATTTTCTCACAAGAAAACTCTCAAATTTATGTTTTCTTCGTGGATGAAAACAATTAAAAAACCGGAGGGAGAGGGAAGAGAAACTTTGTGTTTAATTACTTAAATCTCAATCTTATTGTTGTTTTTTACATCCTCTTTATTAGGCTTTAAAACATATCACCTATATTTCAGGAAATCTAAAACATATCCTAAACTCCCTTAGATATATGGTATAACAAAAAACTAAGATTAGGATAACAAGAAAATCTTATCAAAAACAGATACAATATTTGCAACCATATATTTGTAATCTGATTCTAGTCTAAATCTTAGATATTTTGAATGGAAAAATCAAATTAGGCCCCACTATATTTTCCGAATATAACAAACCTTAAAGTTGACCAAGCAAACAAACTGAGGAAAAAAACTGTGTTGACAACGTTGCCCAATTCTTCTAACAATTGTTCCAAAATCCAGCCATTATAACTCTGCTTGATTCTCGTTGATTTTTGGTTGCGAATTTTGCGAGGTCCTCCGGAAGGTACGTACTCAAGAAAAAAAAATACTATCCAAGGTTCAAATCTTTTATTTCAAGAAGAAACCTCCATTTTTGTGTTTCTTGCTTGATCAATCACCGTGCCTCATAAACTATTCAAGAAAATAACAAAAACACCCATATGGTTAAAAACCCTATCAAATTGGACGGGGAAGAAAAACCCTATTAGCTCAAACACTCTAAAAAACTACTTAACTATTACTTGCTTAACATTTTACGTGGATCAGCTTGGGGATGTCACATGCACACGTAAAAATCCACCCTAGGTCAAACCCAAGAAGCCTGTGGCTCCATAAGCCACTAACTCCCCAAGGTTGCTTCTTGTTTTCACTTAATCAAAACCAAAAACCCTCGAAGTTTTGCTCATTGATAGCGTAGCACCTTAAGAAAAGATGGGGGACTTGGAGAATGTGTATTGAATCAAAGGGAGTTTTACAATTCACCGCAAGTATAGGTTCCTTCTACCTAATTGGACGATTTATTAGATGAATACATGGTTTCAATTGTTTTCGGGAAAATTGATTTAAGAAGCGGCTATCATCACAATTCGAATGAAATGGAAGGAAGGTGATGAGGTGGATAAACAGGTTCACAAACAAACTAGTGCTTTATGAATGGTTAGTCATGCCTTTTGGTTTAACTAATGCACCTAGTACGTTAGGTGAGGTTTGATGAACGAAGTTTTAAAGCCATACATGGTAAAATTTGTGCGTTTGTATTTAGATGATGATCTTGGGTTTTAGCAAGAGGTTTTATGATCATGACAAATCATGTGAGGAGTGGTTTTGAGGATCATTACCACAAAAAGCTCGCATGCTAAGCTCGAAAAGTTTGGCTATTAGGGTACCAAGCAGGGCGTTCTTAGAAGGTTACATGGTTGTAGCAAGATGGAGTTTGTTATAATAAAAAGCATAATAGAAAGTCTAAATGCGCCAAACACCTTAAAAACGTGACAAGTCCACTGCTTTCATGGGTTAGCTTCATTTTATAGGAGGTTTGTGAAGAATTTTTCATACTGTTGTTGTCCTATGACCGAAGCCTAGAAGGAAAATAAACCAAAGTTGGTTGGACTCAGGGGCACAAGAAAGCTTTTGACACTTGATCAAGAATTGATTTGTAAACACACACCCATTAACTAGCCTTACCAGATTTTTCTAAACCATTTTGAGGTTGAGACGGATGCAAGTGGGGTAAGAATTATGCTGTTCTAGTCCAAGGGAAGAGGCACATTGCTTACTTTAGTGAGGAAATTGAATGGTGTGCTCAAATTGAACTATTCTACTTAGACACCAAAGAGTTCTATGCAGTTATTAGAGCTTTGGGATCATTGGAGTCATTATTTTAAGGCCTAATCATTCATTCACTACATTCTGATCATGAGACTTTTGAAGCAATAATGGTCAACAAAAGTTTGGAATCCAAGAACATGCTAAATGGATTTGAATTTTGCCAATCATTCCACTTTTCTCATTAAAACAAAACGGGGAAGTCTAATGTTGTGTTGGGTGCTTTGTCAAGAAGGTATACTTTGCTTGGTGTTTTAAACTTCAAATTAACTTGGTTTTTAGAAGTGATTTTAATCCAGTTTTATTTACGAACCAAGATGGAGAGATTGTGGACCAATTGGCGCAACTTTCAAAGGGTTCTATGAGTTCATAGTGCTACATAGGGGTTTTTGTTCAAGGGCAATCTATTGTGTCATACCAAAGTGTCCTATTACGTGAAGTAAATACGTAGGGAAGGCGCATGGAGGAGGCATTCTGGGACATTTTGGAATTAAAAAGAACACAACCATGGTCACAAGAGACATTTATTGGGCAAAGGATGATTGTTGTTGTTGAAATCTATCATAGCTCAATGTGCTACTTGTTAAAAAGGCAAAGGCGGCCTTCCATCAAGGCTACTAACACTCCATTGCCAGTGCCCAGAGGGACTTGGGAGGATGTTCTATGGATTCATTGTTGGGTTTACAAGGACGCCAAGGGCAAGGATGCAATTATGGTGGTGGTTGATAGGTTTTTCAAAGATGGCTCACTTCACACCATGTCACAAGACCGACGATGCTATGAATGAGACTGATTTGTATTTCGAGACATAATAAGGTACATGGAGTCCCAAAAACAATTGTGAGTGACAGGAGCACAAGTTCATGAGTTACTTCTGGAAGTCACACTTTGGAGATTGATAGGTACAAACTTTTTTAGAACATCTTTATCATCCTACAACAGATGGTCAAACAGAGGTGACAAATCGTACACTAGGGGTTCTTGTTGCGTGGGTTGGTTAGTAAACACAAAAAGATGGGATTAAAACTTGCTCATGCTGAGTTTGCTTACAATAGATCACCTACTTATGCTACTAAACACTCACTTTCGAATTGTTATGGAATCAACCCTAAATTAACCAAATTGACTTTGTAAGTATTCCTAAGGGGGAGTTGGGTACACAAGGATTCCAAGAACAAGGTTTGAATTACATGCAAAAAGCTTCACGCAAGAAGTAAGGGCTAGGAATTGAAAAGTAATGATATTTACAAGGCAGAGAAAACAAACCAACATAACACACAAATCACAACTGTTTTACAAGGAAGGGGATTTGGTTTGGCTAATTTGAGAAAGGAAAGGTTTCAATCAACGAAAGAATAAGCATATGCCTCGTTGTGAGGGACCCGTTCAAAATCATATAGTAGGTGGGGGACAATGCATACAAATTAGAGTTGCCAGGAGAATATGGAGTTCATGTACTTTCAACATTGGTGATTTAGCTCCTTATGTTTCCTGATGACCAACTTCGAGGGTTGAGGACAACTCTTCTGAAGAAGAAGAGGATGATACGAATATCAATGAGCAAAACTTTCGAGGGTTTGATAGAAGGTGCAAACAAGATGGTAACCATAGGGAGAAGCCTAGTTGGCTTATGGAGACCCAAGACTCTTAGGGTTTGGCTAGGGTGAATTTTTACGTTGCATGGTGACATGTACAAGTTTCTAACGTAAAAATCAAGCAGAATATTAGTAGTTAGGAATGTTGAGATATATGGGTTTTCCTTCCCACTTCATTTGATAGGGTTTTACCATATGGTGTTTTTGTGATTTACTTATTTAGTTATGAGTCATGGTTGATGAATCAAACATGGGAAACCACAAAAATTGAAGGTTTCTTGGAAGAAGAATCGAAGCTCAAAGGGTTTCTTGAAGTTATTGAAAATGGAAGTCCATCAAAAATCAAGGAAAATATAGCGGGTTGTATTACGGGATTTGGACCGATTTTGAAGGATTTGGGCAACGTGGTTCACCGTGTTTTTCCCGTGTTTTTGACTTGGTCAACTTTAGTTAGTTAGTTTGAAAATATTGTCCTTAGATTTGATTCTCAAAATATCTAAGATTTAGGCTAGAAAATCAGATTACAGTATAATGCGCAAGATGTATCCGGTTTCGTAGCCAGATTATTTTGTTATCCCTAATAAGTTTGTTATACCATAAATCTAGGGTAGTTGGATTGTGTTAGGATATTCACATATTGTGTGATAGGTTTAGCTATAAATAGATGTAAAATACATCAATAAAATTCAGATTAGTTGATTGAAAACACTTTGTTTTCCGGTTTTATGTTTCACAAAGAAAACAAGTTTGTGAGGATTTCTTGTGAGGAAATCGACGAGTGAGTGGGTGTTTAATGCTTTTATCTAACGTGAGGATAGTTTTTAGGATTTGAGGGTGCTTTGCTTTAATCAAATTCTAACAATTATTCGCCTTAAACTTCAAATTTGTGGTCTGCGTCGCTTTATCAAATTTGTGCTCTAAGTTTATCTTGTGTGAGTGGCGTTTGTTTATAACAAAATTCACATCACTATGCATTCCTCAATGTGGAGTTCGTGAATTACTATTAAGAGAAGCACACAGTGGAGCTATGACTAGTCACTTTAGCGTTCATAAGACATTTGATATGCTTAATGAATACTTCTATTGGCCAAAGATGATGGGAGATGTGCAATATGTGGTTGCTAGGTGCGCAACTTGCCCGAGATCCAAGTCTACATTCCATAAAGGCTTATACACACCATTACCTATTGCAGATGCACCATGGGACAGTGTAAGTATGGATTTTATCATTGGTCTACCTAGAACTCAACGAGCTAGAGACTCTATTATGGTAGTGGTGGATCGATTTTCCAAGATGGCACACTTTGTTGCTATGAATAAAACTGCTGATGCACAACATGTTGCTGACTTGTATTTCCGGGAGGTTGTAAGATTACATGGAATACCAAGGAGTGTAGTCAGTGACAGGGATTCGAAGTTCTTAAGACACTTTTGAAAAAGCCTATGGAAGATGGTTGGTACGAAATTACTCTTTAGTACTTCTCATCATCCACAGACAGATGGTCAAACAGAAGTTACAAACAGAACTTTGGGTACATTATTGCGTGGTTTAGTGAGCAAAACTCAAAAAGATTGGGATATTCGTCTATGTCATACTAAGTTTGTGATACAAGTGCGAGTATCAGTAATATTAATTATATTAATGAAATAAGTGATGGCAACTTCGAAGGTGGTGATATCAATGGTGATAATATCAATAGTGGCAATGGTAAGGATGCAACCATAGGTGAAATAATTGCTTATGGAAATATCAACCATATGGGTGCATCAAGGGTAGGGATTTGCGTGTGCATGGTCACATGTCAATAATATGGAACCAAATCAAGGCAAGAATGGTGGATTTGGGGAACAAGATGGTTTTTGCCTATGAGTTTTTTTTCCCACATGGTTTTTCTCATTTTTGGCATTGAGTCTTTTAATTCTTGGTGAGTCTTAATCATCATAATTATTCTAAAATACATGGAGGATAGATTCTTGAAGGTTTCTTGATTAAAAGATTGGATCTTGAGGCATTTCTTGAAGATCTTGGAAGAAATCTTGAAAATTGCGCAAATTGTGGCGAAGCTTCTTGCGAGTTTTTGGACGATTTTCTAGGTTCTTGGGCTCCAAGCAAGTGGCGTGATTTTAGTCTAGATTCTGATGATTATCTTGTTATTTAGTTATTTAGATAAGTTGTTAGGATATTTTCTTGATTTGTTAGTTAGTTAGAGTTTGTTAGGAAAGATAAGTTCAAGTGCAAGTTGCATGATGATGTGGCAATCTTATCTTGAGTTTGTGTGCAACTTGTGCAAGTGGCACAAGTGGGCCGAATTTTCCTAGTCTTTGGCATGATTTTTGGTCTATTCATATTCATGTGGTACAAATTTTTTTCTCAATTCCCTTTTCAATTTGCGCCAAGAGCAAATTTTCGATCTTCCTTCCTTTTTGCGTTTTCTTTGTAATCCTTCAAACCAGAAACTAGCATAAGATGTTATTTTTAATTCTGCCACTCTGAAGGCTTTATGATCATCATACTCCTTGTAATTAAAAATCCTTTCGGTTCTCCTCAGCCAATCAAGGAAAATTTCGGGATCTAAACTGCCGTTGAACTCAGGAATGTCCAACTTTAAACTACGATCATCATCCCTCTGTTTGTCACGCCTTCTATGCCTGTTTCAGTCATCTTCTTCACTAGAACTGGTGTCATATTCACGCCTAGGCTTGCGTGCACTCCTGCTGGTATTTTCATCACTTGAACTTGTGTCACTTTCATCAATTCCGTGACCCCTTTTCTTGTTTTTCGAACTGCTTGATACAAGATTCATTGCTTCTTCCCACATGGTTCGCAGTTCTCTAATTTCATTGTCACTTCGGATTTCTTTGGCTTGTTCTAAGGGTAATCCTTTTTCAAAAGTTGCAGGAACTTCATCACCACCACTTGCCATAGTAAGTGTTTTAATTAAATAATTGATGAGCACTTGAGTATAAAAGACCTCTCAACGAGAGCACCAAATTTGATGTGAATTTTCGTATGAACAAAAACTCACAAGGGATAATACTAAATTTTCGAACCTATAAAGACCACGTCACCAAGATTCTCAAATTTAGGTTGATTAATTACTCCTTTGGTTAAAGCCTAAGCACCCTCAAAGCTACTAAATAATCTGCACAAGAGTATAAAGAAATTAATTACCAACTCTTAATTTATTTCGGACTTGTTTTCAAGTAAACAACACAAACTTTTTTTTTTATTCAACTCCAACTTAATTAATTACATCCTAATGTTGAGATTATTTATAGGTATAATCAACAACAAAATCCTAACAAAAATAGACTAAATAACACGCCTAAGACTAGGAAATTCGGCCCCTACAACACACACACAACAAGATAAGTATCCCACCTCATCATGCAACTTGCACTTGATCTTATCTTATCTTGTCTAACAAACACTAAATAACTAACAAATCAAGAAAATATCCTAACAACTTATCTAAATAACTAATTAACAAGATAATCATCAGATTTTAAGCTAAAAATTACAAGAATACTTGCTGCCCGAGAACCAAGAAAATTCGCCAAAAACACGCCTCAAGAAATGCTTCGTTATTTGCGAAATTTTCAAGATTTCTTCAAAAACTTCAAGAAATGCTTCAAGATCCAATCTTTTAATCAATAAACCTTCAAGAATCTGTCCTCCATGTATTTTAGCATAATTATGATGATCAAGACTCACCAAGAACTAAAAGACTCAAAGCCAAAAATGAGAGAAAACCCTATGGGAAAAAAACTCATAGGTGAAAACCATCTTGTTCCCCAAATCCACCATTCTTGCCTTGATTTGCGTGCCATATTATTGACATGTGACCATGCACATGCAAAATCCTACCCTTGATGCACCAATATAGCTTATATCACTGTTGATATCACCATTGATATCACCACCTTCGAAGTTGTTATCAAATTTTCCATAACTTATTTTATTAATATCACCACTATCACCGATACTTGCATTTATATCACTTAATGTTATCAATGGAAGATGTTATAGTGACTGAAGAAATTGAGGTTCATGCCAATAATTGATACGCATATCAAAGAGCAAAACTTCGAGGGTTTGGGTTTGATTAAAGGTGGAAAACAAGAAGCAACCTTGGGGGAGTTAGTGGCTGGCTTTTGTGAACAACAAACACGGCGCTTGGTTTGGCTGGGGGATTTTTTACGTGGGCATGGTGAATCTGTACCATCTTACATCACGTAATAAACAAATGCTTAAGTTAGTAGATTTTAGAATGTTGGACTATTGGGTTTTCTTCCCACGTCATGTTGATAGGGTTTTACTATATGGTGTTTTGTTATTTTCTTGATTAGTTTCTGAGTCCAAGGTTGTATGGAATCAAGCAAGAAACACAAAAAATGGAGGTTTCTTGAAAGAAGATTGAATCTTTGAAGAGTTTCTTGAAGGTTCTTGAAATCGCAAGTCCAACAAAATCAACGAGAATCAGCAAGTTTAATGAGCGAGGATTTTTTGACAGAATTTTTGAAAGATTGGGCAACGTTGGCACAGTTTTTTCAAGTTTGCTTTGACTTGAGTCAACTTTATTTGTTATTCGGAAATATTGTTTCTAGATTTGAGTTGCAAAAATATCCTTAAGATGTAATAGAAATCAATTAACAAAATATATGGCATGCAAGATTTGTATCCGGTTTGTGGTTATATTCTTTTTATCCCTAATCTTAGTTTGGTTATACCATATATCTACGGTGGTTGGATACTGTTTATGGTTTTGCGAATAGGTGTGTGGATATGTATACTATAAATAGGATGTACAATGCATCATAAAATTCTTAGCTTTGAGTGAAAACAGAAGTTTCCCGGTTTTTCATTGTTTTCACGAAGTAAAACAACAATTTGAGAGTTGTCTTGTGAGAAAGTCTTATTGAGTAGTGGTGTCTTTGCTTGATCTCACGTGAGGATATTCTTAGGAGTTGCTGGTGCTTGCTTTAAAATCGAATTCTACTACTTATTCGCCTTAGAAATGTTCAGAATTTGTGGGTGCGTGGCTTTATCAAATGTGAAATCTAAGTTCGTTTGTGTAGTGGCGTTTTTTATAACAAATTCACATCAACTTTTGCTCTCGTTGAGAGATTCATCATCTCAATGTCCAATATATCAATAACATGGCGCAAGAAGTGAGGACGAACATCACAGGATTCACGAAAGGTTTTTGAGCTTGGCTCAGCGAAAGGAGCGTACGTATGCAATGAGAGATTGTCCGAGTTAAGCTCGTTTAGAATGAAGTCCGCAAACCATCATGCTTCTACCCAAGTGAAAAACTCCTCTAATCATAATACAAGAGGATGTGGCTCATCTAATCAATTGAAACTGATGAGCAAGAAAGTGTGAGGATTGTACTAAACCAAAAAGGGTATACTCTCAATGTTCTAGTGATTATGAGCGAACCAAGAGCAAGGCTCACGAATGCATTGGGAAAATGAGGATATTAATCGACCATCTTAAAACTCTAAATTCCTGTAATTTTAATGGCTAGGGTAATGGATCCGGAAAATTTCTAGATTGATTCGTCAGAGGTTAGAGGATTTTTCGTTAGCGGAAGAATATAGGATCATAAAAATCCTCAATATATTGGCGGAATTAAACCTGCAGCTATCCCTATGCAAGTTTTATGGCTTGAGGGTTTACAAGAAATAAGAAGGAAGAAGGTCTGGGGATCAAAAATTCTATCATTGTCTCGAATGAAGACGGAGATGGAAAACTTTTATTCCCTCAAAAGTTTTCGAATGCAAAAGAATTTCATCAAGATCATACATTAACACAAGATAGAAAAAAACGAGTTGATGATATTTGGGAGTTTGAAAAATTGATCATGATATTTGTGACTTTGGAAGAGAAAGAAGACCCACAAAGTGGCTCGTTTGTGCTGGTCAGAGACAATAGAAGGCAGAAGGTCCGAAATTACAACCTTATTGACTTTGATGAAGTTTGATAAGAGTGGCCGCAAGGTTTTGAGAAGCAGGTTGCACGAAAGCACCAAGACATACTGCAACTTAACTATCCTAAAGAAAACGTGATACTTTTCCGCACACATTAAAAAAAGCTTGATAAGGTTATGTAAACAACCTTCATCAAGGAAAGATGTTCAACTTCAAAGCCCCAAGGTAGTGATTCATGCATTGTTGTTTCAGTGTAAAGGGGCAGGTCACATTCAAAGGGTTGTCCTCTGCCTAGGGTCACAACAACTCGCAATTGGGGGGTAGATGAAGAAAACCTTGAAGCATAGGAGAGAATGTATGGGATGAGTGAGAGGGAAGAGTTAGCCAATTATGAAGAATAATTGAGGAAGAAACTGAGGAAGTCCACCAAAACACAGGGTCAATCCTTGGTGTTACGTAGGGTATCTACAATCGCAAAGTGCCAACCTTTGGAAGTCCAAGAGATAAATTTTGCTCACAAGAGTGTAATGGTCACGCAAGCTTTTTATGTATCCTGAATCTGAGTCACAAATTTAGTGTCCTATTCTGTTGGTGGAAAAACTCAACTCGCAATACCTACAAGATACAATGGGCGGGGCTCAACCATACAAGGGCGACATTGGCTTAGC
>PYUH01002968.1:0-15387 GCA_016808085.1 Suaeda aralocaspica
CATAACCATGATCACCTGGAACAAGAGTGCATATCCGCTTGCCGTACCATGGACCAAAGCCACGTTGAATAAATCCCACAATTCCATTGCTAAGTACATGACCCTCAACATCTTTAAGGTCAAAATAAATGCCAAAATCGTCGTCTAAGCCATATAATTTCTCACGCTTAGGACCTTTAACTAAAAGTTTGTCAGAACAGCTCTCAGGGGAACTCTTATCTTTTTCATATATGTAACCATGATTACCATCTTGAACTTCAATTGTTCCATAGAGCTTAAAAGGAGGTTTCAGAATGTTGCTACCGATAGCAATTGAAAACACCTCTATTACAGGTATTGGACCCTGGTCTTTCAACAACCCTGGTCTTTCTTTCTCTGATTTCACCACAGGAGTTGGTGTTGGGACCCAAATAAATAAATAAATAAATAAATAAATAAATAAATAAATAAATAAATAAATAAATAAATAAATAAATAAATTAATTAATTAATTAATTAATTAATTAATAAATAAATTAATTAATTAATTAATTAATTAATTCAAGGCTAATATACACTACAGAGTTTGGAAATGGGGATAATAGAACTAACTGATCACTATTATATCATTTAAATGACTATTAGATGATTTCTATTTAATTAAGAAGGTTGTTTAGTTAATCAAGTAAATGACAAGTACATCAAAGACTTACTCAAAAGAGTTCATCATAATATATACTAAGTTTGATGGATGTAAAATAATTTGTTATCTTTTTAACCTTCCCCACAGGAGAATGCGATGAATCAATCACACTAATAAAGAGATTGCCTCAACGTACAAACATAAATTTTCCATTTCTGCGAAATAGCAACATCTAAGGATTGATTTCTAGCAAATTTATCGCATACCTTTAAATATCATTTGAATATTTTGGAAGGTACATTTAGTGGAAGATTACATCCTCTTCCCAACATCAATAATCAATATATAAGAAATGGCATTCTTGTTGAATTTTAATCGCATGAATGACTATAATCATTAATATAGAAGCAGATTTACGACAGAAAACTCACCATGAGCAACTCAATGATTGTGATGAACAAGGTGATTCAGTAAGCAACTACATACAACAAATATCAAAGTTAGGTGAGAACAATCACCAGAATATTCAAAGAGCACCAGAATATGCATTATAAAGAACATTAAGCATGCATAACCGACTTTTATATGGGAATGGGGATGCATCTCGTATTATACATACAACATATATATATATATATCCCAATTTAAAGTAAACTTTGATTGTTTATGAAACCAAACTTCTATAAATATAAATTCAAAAATCATCACTACCAATTATTTATTAAAATAAATTTATTATATTTTATCTCATAAACTAAGTTGATTATGTGATAGATGAAACTATAAGATAAAAGTAAGATATAGTTAGTCTCTTAACTAATTTACCAAATCAGCTTACAAAACATTATAATTGTTTAAATCTCAAAAACAAAATAAATAAATAAATAAATAAATTATCTACGCAATTGATGCGGATGTAGTAATGGTCGTAGTATTTCAACTTTAATAAGTCATAGTACCGATATAAAAAATCAAAATTGGCAACAAAATGACAGTTTAAATTCACATTTTTAGATCAACATTAGTCATATATTAGAAACAAAAATCAAACTTTTTTAAACATAATCTTATAGTTTCCAATTTAAAATCATAAAATAAAAACCCTCTAACCTTCGCTCAAACCACATGTTATCAAACTATGCTTATATAATGTTTCATAACTTTTTCAACCAATGGGTGCATGCCTTTTCACCTAAACATGGTTGCATTTTAACCTAATGTGAAACAATTTTCAAATGCGCTAAACTACTAAAGTGGGGAGATCAAGGATGAAAAAACAATAGTAAAAGCTAAAAGTATTTTTAAAAATTAGAACTTACTCAATCTTTAGTACTCATTCCGTTCTTTATATTTCTTATTATTAGTCACTATTCAGATCACACCCTCAATTTGAATATAAGTATAATATTGGCAGTAGGGTCAAGTTGGGGTAAATAATTGAGAAAGAAGAAGAAAGTTATGGGGTATTGAGGATTGAGGAAAGAGAAAAAAGTTATCTCGGTATTATGAGGCAAGAGAAAAACATTGTGTGAGTATTGTGCAGGCCGTAGGGTACACAGCTACTAAAATATATTACAAGCTTTCCTTAAATGGAATAAAGTGATTTGGCAAAGAAAATGTGGATGAACCAACATAAGATACAACAACAACAACAAAGCCTTAGTCCCAAATTAATTTGGGGTCGGCTAGACATGAATCAATATGAAGAGTGACAAAAGTTATCAGCTCAAAACTTATTCCTTCAATCTTCCCTATTTAACACTAAATGTTCTTCAAGCCCCAACACCCTCATATCTCCACTAACAACCTTCATCCAAGAGTTTGCTTTGGTCTTTCTTCTACCTCTCCTTCTTGTTGTCACCCTTCCAACCTTTTACCGACGCATTACTCGGTCTCCGTCTTATTGAACCAAAATAGGATATGTAAAAAAATAGGGAACATAGGAAGTATTTCGTATCCATAGTCAATTGAGGGATTACCCCTAAATTAGTCATAATGTTTCATAAAGTTCAATCTTGAATTACAAGCCACATGTGTTCCCCATCTTGCGATGGTTGATTTGGACATCAGATGTTGATGATTGATAATTCTGGTTACTTATGCCGTTGTCGTCTATTAATAGTTTCAGGCTTTAAGGTAAGGTAAGGACCTGTTTACTTCACCTTAAAATCAATTTAGATTCAGCTCAGCTCATATTTTGCTACTCATTAATCCTTTATAAAAAACTTTCAGCTCAACTGTTAAGTAAACAGGCCCTAAGTCTTCTCTCTATTCGATCTCCTAGTATTTTTTTTCACTTTATTCAAACTTATTTCTTCTTACCTCTTTGAAATGTCTCTCTTTTTTGTTTTATTTTCATTTCCTTCCTTTACCCGGAACTCCAAAAGGAATATAAATAATTTTTACTCCATAACAATACATATTCCCTCTATTACAATATATTCTATACGTGTACTTTTTAAACAACTTTCAATGCACATGTTTAGAAATTAATATCTTCCACTATTTTAAAAAAAAAAATATATAATGCATAAAAAAAACCTACATAGTTAGACGGATATAAGAATGCCATTTGTTCCTCCGTTTAGTACAATAACCCCGTTGACGTTGTAAAGGGGCCCTTCAGAATTTTTATTATAGGTTGAGCAAATATTACAATTGTGCCATTGTAATAAGTTCCATAAACTCGTCAATGTGGAAGCCCTCTTTTTTTAGAATGGGTGTGAAAATGAGAAGGTAGAGAATTACAGCAGAAAATTAGCCATTCATGCCTTAATTAGTTATTTCCCTTCTTATTTATTTATATTAAAAAATTCATCAAGGGGCAAGTACGGGTTTTTAATTTAGATGGATGGGTTATCAATATTTGTCATTTTGTATGAATTTCTATTCCTATCCATTGTAATGTGATTATTTTGAGGTTAATTGTCATTTTAAGTTACAAGTTAAAAGTTTATAATCCAATTCTCATGGTCATGTAATTTTTACCCATTGTAATGTCATTATGTTAGTACTGAATGCGATTTAAGTTACAAGCTAGAAGTTTGGATCTAGTTGTCATGAGTTATGTGATTTTTACCCATTGTAATGTGATGATCTAGTGTTGAAAGTGAAAATCTAGAAGTTAGGATCCAATTGTAACGTGTCATGTAATTTTTACCAATTATAAAGTGAATATGTACTTATTTAGTGATAAATGATGTGATCTTAGTTAAAAATTGGAAGTTTGGGTCCAATAGTTATGAGCCATGTGATTTTAATGTGATTATGTTTAGGCTGAATGTGATTTCACTTACAAAGTGCGAGTTTGGATATAATACTCATGCGTGGTGATTTAAACCCATATATTACAGTATGATTATTTTGAGCTTGAATGTGATTTCAATTTCAATTTACAAGTTTGGGTTCAAGTGCCATGGGATATGTTATTTTTACCCATTGTAATGTTATTATGTTAATGTTTAATGTTATTTCAGTTATAACGTTGACAAAATTTTTTTCCTTTTGTAATGCAAGTAGTTGGAAAAGTGTTTTGAAAAAGAGGAAAAAATAATCTCCTTTTGGATTTGACAAACTAGCATATCGGTTCGGGCATTGCCTCGGGTGTTACTTTTTAATTTTTAGTCTTGTGAAAATTATAAAAATAAAAAAGAAAAATACTAGCCTCTCATTTACTTAATGAGTACAAAGATTATACATAGTATTATACCATGTAGACATTTAAATCACCAATAAAGATTAGTTGAGATGGTAAACGCTTGAATTAGATTTGTAAGAGGTTATGGGTTCATGTCTAGCTCCAAGCTTAATCTGTTTTTGTTAGTGACATGGCATGTTTACGTGGCGCATATACTTGGAGAGTGCCACGTGGCATCGTTCTTTTGAAAGGGACGCCTTTTAGTATATTTTATAGAATAGAATTATGTACATGTAATTGGTGTCCAAATTATAACACATGACTTACACATTCGATGTATCCAACACTATCCACACTATTTTTTACATTTCCATTCTTTCGTTTTATAAGCATTATTGTTTTCCTAATAAACTGTAATCTCCATTTTTAATTCAAAAAATTAATTTTTCCCTAAAATCTCTCACTAAATTAAATCAACACACGTCCCACTATAAAAGGCTTGAAAAAAAATTCTCCCAATTAAGTTTTATAATTTCTTAAATTAATATACTTTCAACTACAATATTCCAAATAACAATAAACATCCTAAAGAAAATAATATTAAATCAATACATATAATTTCCTTAGTTTATGTATAAAAGTCAATACGTAAAGAATAAACTGGAACCGAGGGGGTAATAATTTATTCAAAATACTTAAGATGATTTCAATATTTAAATTACATTTTGTTATATACTTCCTCCATTAACTATATGCTCTCGCATATTGTGTATTTGATACTATTAACATGTGCCATTTTGAATAATTGACTTGTTGCAAATATATAGTCATATGAGACTTTTCAGATTTGTTTCAATGTGTAGTTTATTAATTTTTAATTTGCATAATTATTATCTCTCAAAATCTAATTAAAATATATACAAATTTTATCTTTAAAATATCTCTTAATGTGTAGTATTTACCTTTACAATATTATTTTATATCTTTTAATATTTACCATATTTAAGATAGAAGATATTTTATTAATTATTATATTTAATACTATTGTTAAAAATTGCTAATGTACTGTTTGATATTTTTATCTTTAATATGATTGGTCAAATTTAGGGTCGGGCAAGAACTGGATATTCGATTCGAAACTATTTTCGGATCACATATTCAAAAATACATTAGCTAGTAAATGTACACATATCTGAAATAATTTTAAAAAATATTAAATTTTATCTTTTATATATGAAATAATATTTTATCCCTAGGAGATAGGATACAGTCATACACATAGCTAACTTGCATTCGATTATTTTTCGGATAGTGAACTGGGGTCGCGGCTACATGAACCAAAAGTAACCATTCCATGTGGTGATTCACATAAATTTTCCTCCTCATTCTCCTCTAACTCCAAAAAGCTTCATGTCCTTTCTAACCCCTTCCCACCACATCATTTTCCATCTCCCCATACCTCGTTTGAGATCTCCCTAATCCCACCCTTCCACTCTTCGCATCGGGGCTCCTTGAGGTCTTCGTCTCACATGTCCGAACAAACGCAAGCAATTTTCCCTTAATTTTCTTGCAATGTCTCTGACACCAATTTTGTGGCAGATGACTTCATTTCTAATTCTACCCCTTAGAGTGTTCGCGCACGTCTATCTCAACATTCGCATCTCCGTAACTCCTACCTTTTGAATGGGCAGCCTATAGAATTTCCCCTTCAATTTTAAAGGGATGATTTTGTCACAAAACACTCCTGTTGCTGCTTTCTATTTAAGCCACCCAAATTAATCCTATGAGCCGCATCTTGGTCAATATCACCATTCTTTTGGATAAATGACCTGAGATATTTAAAACATTCCCTCATATCTAGAACTTTTCCGTCCAACCTCACCACCGCCTCACTCCCCCCCGGACCAACACCCCCGAGTCCCAAAGCGGCATTCCATTTACTCCGTCTTACTCCGATTTAGCTTAAACCCTCTAGACTCCAACCTATGCCTCCATGGCTCTAATTTCGCATTAACCATGTCTTTAGTTTCGTCCACCAATACAATATCATCTGCAAACACACATGCACATTGGTACCTCATCCCAAATTGACCTTGTTACTTCATCTATAACTATGGCAAAAAGAAAAGGGCTTAAAGCCGACCCTTAATGAAACCTAATTGTTATATGAAAGTCTTTTGTCAATCCACCACAAGTCCTAACATCTGTGGACACATCCCAATACATAACCTTAACCAGGTCAATATACCTTCGTGGGATATCTTTCTTCATCATTGCCCACCAAAGTACATCTTTAGGAACCTTGTCATAAGCCTTCTCTACATCAAATCATCAATGAAAACCATATGGAGGTCCTTCTTCCGTGCCCTATGGAACTCCATCATTTGTCTTAACAAATAAATTTCTTCCATAATGGATTTCCATGGCGTACAACCAAATTGATTTACAGAGATGCTTGTGCATGCCCTCAACCTACGTTCTATCACCTTCTCCCACAACTTCATAGTGTGGTTCATAAGCTTGGATCCCTCGATAGTTAGAACAATCGAGCATCTTCTTTGTTCTTATAAAGGAGAACCAAAGTGCTTACGCTAATCCTGTGGGATTCTTGAGTCTTCCAGAACTTGTTAAACAAATGTTAGCTAATCAATACAAACTTATCAAGACATATCCGCACCTCCAGTGGTATGCCATCAAGCCCAACAGCTTTCTTAGGTTTCATCTTCTTTAATGCAGTCTCCACCTTACCCTTGTAATCCTCCGTACATATTCCATGTTAATTCCTTCCGCATCCACTAATGTTTTCTTGACCCTCATTGAATGCCATTAAACAATCCATCGAAGTACCCCTACCACATGTCTTTGTCCTCATCTTGAACCAAAACCTTGTAGTTCTTATCTTTGAACACTTTACCAAGCAATAGCCTCCCTCGCCTCCCGTCTTCGCTTTGCCATTCTGTAGATTATATATTTCCCTCTTTAGAGTCTACCTTCATAAACCTTCTAAAAAAAACCTTTTCTTTTCGCTTACCGGACGCATACACAATAATTGAATCCCATAATCCACTTATCTATACGAAATCATCTATTATACTAGATATCCTAAAATTTGGATTTAATCATATTTTCGGATTTTTAGATATTTTGCACAACCCTAGTCAATATTCTTACATGGCATATTGATTATTTAAATAAAAGGATTATTTATAATAAGTACCTAAAGTTTCCAAAATTTTGGAATAAGGACCTAATCAATTTTTATTATTTTCAGTATTTAAACTTACGTTTTTCTTTAAATAGGAACCATATAACAAAAGTGATGAAATTCTATCAAAAATTTCATTGTGGGGCATACACCTAGTTATTTTCTAATTATCCATTCCTAAAGTTCATTTTTTTTTCCTTTCTCCTTCTTCTTCCATTAAACACGTTTTTCTTACTTTCATTCTCTTTCCACCATTATTAACGTCGTTTTTCTCTTTTTGCTCTCTTTCTTCCTATATTAACCTTCCATTAAACCTCTTTTTTTCTTTTCTTTTCTTTCCCCCTCCCATAAACCTCCATTAAAAATATCTTTGTTTTTCATAAAAACTCCAAAACCTCATTTCTTTTACTTTTTTGATTTATTTTCTTGATTGACAACACCTCCATTAAGATTCCTGTTTTTCCACCAAACATGATGTTCTCATTCTTTCTCTTTGTTCTTTCTAAAACCTCTACATAATCTCAAAATGATAATAGAAAAAAAACCATTATATAGACGAAAAAATTCACTTAGTGTGAGTTATGTGAAATTCAACACATTAAAGGAAGATCAAAATGACATGCATTTGTTCAAGAACTCAAAAATTTGACATAAATAAATAGGCTTTTCCAATATTTCATTTTTTTTAATTATTTTGGTTGTTGGTTTCTTAAAGGAAGAGAATGTTTTAATGAAGATGAAAATGGGTACCAAAAATAGACAATTGAATGTGGTAGAGAGAGAAAATCAATCAATGGGGGGTTCAAGGAGTATAGAGAGAGAGAAAAAAAGGGTTTAATGGAGGAAAAGAGGGAAAGAAAGGAAATGAAATGTGTTTAATGGAGGTTTGATGGAGGAAGAAAAAGAAAATAGAATAAAAAACTTAAATGTGGCCCCCACAAACGAATTAAATTGATATTAGGTACTTAATTTTTTTTAAAAAAAAATGTAAGTATCTGGTAGTTAAATAATAAAAAATTGATTAAATACTTATTTCAAAAAATCTGAAAACATTAGGTACTTATTACAAAAAATCTAAATAAAAAAGAAATAAATATCTCAAACAATGATACAATATGTTTATTTAAAAAATTTTGACAAATTTCATCGTATAGTAATATATAAGGGGTAATAAATTTTTTTATACGCTAACTAATATCAACTTATTTACTACTTTTCAAAAAAAAAATAAAAAGCTTCGTACTAGTCAACATCCTATACATTTTTATGAATAAGAAAATGGTGAAATGAAAGCATGGTGTAGAACAAAAGCCACCGAGATTGGGGAAAAATATTCTTTTTAATTTTACGAAGAAAGATGGGCCACATGATGGGTTTTTGTGGTAGAGGGCTAGTTGGATTCTTTGCATGATGTGGAATTTATTTTTTTATTCCTCGGCAGAGTATTGATGAATGGTGTTTGTATTGTTAAGTTTGAGCATGACAAAGCAAACAAACTAGTTTCACACTTTTTCCTAAGCACTTAGGCAGGAACATAATATAACTTCTTATTACTTAGGAAGAGAAAAGAGAAATTTCCGGTGTATAACAGTTGAAAATATAAGAAAGACTATAATGGGGGGCAAATACATTTTCTCAAGTGAGCTATATATACTTATTCATATATACCCTAGAATATGTTTGATTTTCCCAAAATGTCCCATTATAAAAACTTTATGTTTGTAACTATTATAAATTGGATAGACCCCATTTAAAATGTTTTCCAGGAGATTTAATATAGTGTCATGAATTTATAAAGTCCTGTTCCATCATTGCAGCTAACACATTGGTAGGTCACTGTGGATAATTTTTTTTCTTAATAACTCGTTAACATGGTTGTAGATCAATCTCCTCATGAATACTGAAATCAAGGATTCAGGAGCTAAAGCAAAAAAAAAACATGTTTGTCACCAAATTATTCATGAAATATATAAAAGAAAAAGGAAATAAAGAAATATACACACAAGAAAGAAGAATAATAATATATAATTAAATACCTTTTGGTGTTTTATTAAGGTTTGTCACTAGATGAATCTTGTTCCATGGTCCGTTTCTGTGTTGTTTCTTTCTCGCAAAGCGTGCTCATATGCAAGATCCCATTCACTAGCACTCGAATGCGCCCATTTTCTCCACCCAATCCCTCATATATATGGGCCCTTCCGTAAATTCAAATGTGGCAATCCACTAGCAAGATTGCTTCCATCACTGTACTTAAAATCCACGTTAATTTGTAACGGAGAAAAAGCTGGAACAGCCACCAGTTTCTTGAGAACCTTATATAGTTCCTAGACTTCACCTTTACACATTGATCATGCGCCTTATTAAAAAGTATACTTGAGAAAAGTACCTATTCTGCCCGGAAAGTCACTACGAGCAATAAACAGTTCCGTAAACATCACCAATAACACCATTTTCACATTCAGTAGCATTGTAATAAGTAGCCATACCAATAGTTCCATCTATCGGATCAAAACCATATCTTTTACTGATAAACAGACATCCACCCGTGCCAAAACAGCATGTGAGAAAGTAGATAATGTAAATTTGCAAAGTATTGCTCGCCTTGGATACTTTCAACTCCATATTGGTGTACCGCATTCTTTGTAATCTAACTCCAACTGTCCTCGAGCAATGATAATTTTCGAACCTATCGCATATATGAATGTTGAATGTAACATATTCAAGGTATGATTACATCACTTGAGGACCGGTCAATGTAAACCATAGCTTTCATCGACCTTGATAAATTCAGGATCGCCTCTTCACGTTTGTAGAGATAGAAAGAATCACCTAGTCCATTATCAACAGTGATTGTGCCATAGATTTACCATGGTTTCATAGGTTCAAGAAACTCATTTGTGTGGCCATGGACAGTAACTTTGAACACTCAAAAGGGTGTGGTTGATACACCATGATAATAACCGCAAGTATTCTCATCCTTGATTCCATGCCTTTATATCAAACAAAATAAAACATGTTAGTTTAACAATATTGAAAGTTAGAGAATGTAAATTTTGTAATCAATCTAGAGATGTGGTTTAAAGATTTGTAATTAACGACAGAATAAGAAGTTTAGGATTATAAAAAGCACATCAAACATATAATGATTATAAACCTCAATCATCAATCACTATACTAAAAGAGAGAATAATGTGGAGTTGACAAAGGTCACTCTATCTATTATTTGCTCCTTTTTAGCAAAGATAATACTCCCTCCATTTATTTTTTAATGGCAACCTTTCATTTTGAACGCATTTTTAGTTGTTTTACCTTTTCCTCCCAAATAGAATTACTATTGCGTTATATATATAGGAAAGGTTCAAATGAGAACCCTTTTATAGGACAACTGTGAAAACTACAACAAAATACTTTTATTCAATTTTTTTTTTACTTTTCCGAATGTTATGGTATAATTACATCTATTTTAATTGTAAAGCTATAGACATTTATTTCAAGTGTTTTAGACTATATAATAATTGACCTATAAGCAATGATTATGCACCTATATTATACGATTTTCAAAAGCCATAAAAATTAACTAAATTTGTTTAAATTGAAACTAAGGGTATAACTAGTTATAATACATTGTTAATTAGTTGATTGCAACTTTTAATGTATCTAATACGGTCCATTGGAGGGTTATCATGGGATCCTCGCCCTAATATATATATAATTAAAAGTTGAAGATTTTTCCCACACTATTTCCTGTCTTCAGGATCACATCAACAAATCAAACCATATAAGGCGTCAACATTAGTACCTAACAAATTCGTACTCTTGTAAAGGGAACTCGTCACATAGCACTGTGATTATATTGTATACTCTTGCAAACAATGCAGCATGTTTTTGTACTAGTTTGGAGAGTAGCCCTCAAAAGACCCAATTATTGGACGGATTGAGTGCAAAGCGGTCATGGTGCGGGACGCCCAACACAAAAAATGGTTGGTAACCTAGTACCCCTATACTCTTCATAGTACACTTCTAGTCAACATTTTTCTTGCATGTAACTTATGTTTTGCTACCATTTGTAGATTATGAGGCAACAGATCGGGTAATAGCTTTATGGCTAAGATGGTAATGCATCATGGATGATTGAAGGATTGCTATACAAAATTGAAGGGCCTGGTTGAGGTTAAATTATTTAAAATCAATGTATCCAGGCAACGTAAACAAGTTGCAAGAGACCAATATTTTTCTGCAATAAAAAAATGAACTTTTCGTTTTCTCTGATAGTGTTCATGTATTAATTTGGCTAGAGCATTTGTGTAGTGTTACCATTGTTTTCCATACCAAAAAAAACATACTGAGTTTTAACTGAGGTGTTATGGTGATTATCGTTTAGCTCTCTCATGCTCAACTGAGTACTTACTCTTTATTTTCTGATTTCTTCTTTCTTTTATCAATATGAAGATTTCGCAACTTTAAAAAGAGGGCTTTCTGGCGACCCAAAAGTTTGATGAGTTTAGTTGGAGATGAGCTTTTGAAAGAAGAGGAAACTTGATGAATGATGGTTTACATCGTAACATTCATGCTTAATAGTCAACTTTAACGACAAGTACAATGAGAAGTTAGAAGAATGAAGGTGGAAAGACCTTTCTAACTTGCCAAAGTGAGATAGGAATTTGGTGATTCTTTTCTCCATTCTTTCACATCAAGTACTTTAGCACATATATGGTAAGGAAATTGAAGTTTCAATTGTGCTTCACGTACAAGTGGAGCGAGAAGACCATGTATTGCTAAAGGAAGAAGATGTTCAAGTATTACGTGACAATCGTGGCTTTTTAGACTAGATTTTACATTCTTTAGAGTTGACACAACAAGATATATTTGAAGCAAAACCGTCTAGGAGTTTTTTAAATATTTTAGAAATTGCAAAAGGTTCTCTCTTTGTTTGGGAAAAGGTATGCGGAGCGGGGGGAAGTATCCATTTATCCCCTTCTTTTACCGGGTGCAACGATGATCCGACTCCCATTTTTTCTAAGTCTTGACGTGCTTTCAAATTATCTTTGGTTTCTTCCCTTGCACGTTCATATTGTAGTCTAGAATATTGTCACATATTTTCTTCTCAATATGCATCACATCTAAATTATGTCGTAATGGAGGGTCTTCCAATATGGAAGTTTGAAAAGATACTTTTCTTGTTCCAATTGTTACCTCTCTTGTCATGAGATATGTTAGTTTTCACATGCGGATCCTGAGACAAGTGAAGTTCTCAAGATCTTAAGCTCCTCAAGGATATCATCAATCTGAACTTGGTTCCGGAGGAGGACGAACCTCCACTTTACCGTCAAACGACCTTTGTCTTTCCTCCATTTAGATTTTTAGGCAAATAGCAACGATGGCCCATATAGTGATCCTACCACCAAAGTCAACCATTTTGAACGTGTACCCTTAAGACAACACGGGCATGCCAATTTACCCTTAGTACCCCATCCAGACACATTCCATATGCAGGAAAATCATTGATGGTCCACAAACAAAGCTGCACGCAATTGAAAGTTAGTTTTCATTGCTGCATCAAAAGTCTCAACACCAGTTTCCCATAGCTCATTCAATTCTTCAATGGAGGCTGCAAATATATGTCAATAGCATCACCGGGCCTTAGGTCCAGGAGTAAGCTTGATAGAATCATATTCGACTGCTTCAACATAGTTTGGAGGATAGTTTCATAGATAGGATTAAGTATCACTGGCCAAATACTATGTGGTTTTTCTTGAATTTGAAAAGGTTGAAAACCATCACTGCTAATCCTAGTCCTAACTTTACAAGGATCTAACTTGAAATCACTATGATCTTGTCGAATGACTCCCAAGCAATTCCATCACTCGATATCTTAAGGTACCAGGTAGGAGTGTGCAAGATTTACGGTTCCGAATTTCCGGTCCGAAATTTCCGATTCCGATTAAGATTTTGAAAACCGGAAAAACCGGATCGGATTATCCGTTTTTTTTTAACCGGAGACCGGATCGATACGGAATGGATTTTTAAAAAATCGGATCCGGTATTTTAAGGAAAACAAATCCGGAATTCCGGTTTTCCGGATTTTTCCGAATTTTTTCCGGATTTCCGATCCGGATTTTTAAGGGTATATGTGTAAATTTTAGAGAAAATTCTAGTATATAATTCGGAACCGGATATCCGATTTCCGATCCGTTTTTTTTCCGGATATCCGAATTTTCGGAATTCCGTTTTTCGAACGATAGGAATTCAATTTTGTTGGTTCCGAAATCCGGATATCCGAATTCCAGATCGGAAAATTTCCGATTTCCGTTTTGCACAGGTTTACTTTTATTATCACGATGCGGTCATTAGAGAAGCGGTCTCTTGAGCATATATATAATCTTGCAGACTCTCGATTTCAAAGGGAAGTACCACAATACTGTTTTTGGTATTCTTTTCCCATTTTTCCTACCTTATCTTCTCCGTTCGTTTATCAATTTTCCATCTGGATGCACACAAATTTTGCACGCATCTAATTTCTCATTTTCCCTCCAATACACTACATCATTGATACATGCATTGATTTTTTGATATGATAAACCAAGGTCTTTCATAATCTTCTTTGACTCATAGTAAGAATCTGGCAATTTGGACCCTTCGGGACAAGTTCATTCTTCAATATTCTTGGAGCATGGTAAATGATTCATTACTCCATCGACCAGGGTCTTGATATGGAGAAGCTTTAAGAGCGCAGACATTTGCTAATTCTTACAGGCTTCATAACGGGTTCTTGTGAATCCTTAATAGGCTAAAATCTCTTACCGTCATCATTTGGCTCCTCACATGAATAGCATCACTATTTGCCACCATCATAAGACGAGAGAATGTCATCGTATTGTGGATACAAATCCCCGTAGGATACCAAGAGTTTCATCTTCGTTTTCAACTCTTCTCAATTATTATCATATTATCAATTGTCCTAGATTGAGCCTCATCTAGCCTTTCGCCGTGATGATACCAAAAGGTTATCTTCTATTTATTCAAAACTAAGAGATGATTTTGCACTTTTTCACGATCTCCGGACTCTATATTTAGCATTTGTAACATGGGAAACTTTTTGAAAAGCAAAATCTAAAAATGATAACTCTCTGCTTTGTACGATTCGTCATAATATATCTTCAACGTTCATCCAATCCTTATTAGAAGTCATGTATACAAGAAAAATACTTTTCAGAAAGACGTAGTAATTTAGAAATCAAGAAGTTAATATAAGAAAAGCAAGAAGTATATAAAGAAATAAGATGATAAATCAACACCAATTCAGAATCAAACCGAGATTTTCGAACAACATCAAAGGCAAATTACTTACCTTAACCAACATAAACTACACACCCCAAATCATAATGATAAGGATCCCTTCCCAATGAATTCACAAAGCGAAAAAACAAAAAACCTGTCCTTTCCTTCAAATTCAAAGTGACACGCAACAATTAGCATAAGCAAAAATTGTCCATACATATTCACAGGAAATCTGTGGAAATTGACAACTTTGAGTTCAAACTATAGAGGACGAGTTTCACACCCTTTGCAGGCTTACAGCAAGACTAAGCCCGCTAAAGTTTCAAGCTTTTGGCGGCTAAGCTCGAATTTATACACAAAAAATCTGAGATCAAGAGACTCAGACACAATGGGCAAACAACCTACATATCGCCTGAATCTCAAGCAAGCATTAAAAGCAGAACTTATAAAGAGGGTATTTAAATTTCTTTGGCAGGCACAACAAGTTGAGCAATTCCATATGAATCAGACAGTGATAGACAAGTATCGAAGCACACATTGATATCAAGCACTTGTAAGAAACACACAAAAAGGAAAGAAATTAATCAACGGAAGAGCTGATTCAAGAAACCACATGAGCAATCGTCTTTTGTCCTCAAAATTCAT